>JAQZBX010012141.1:0-20839 GCA_029593785.1 Cabassous unicinctus | reverse complement strand
GAAGTGTGCACAGGGTAGGCTACAATATGTGTGTGTGCGTGCACGCACAACATTCAAACTACTTCTAAAATACACGGATGAGGTCATAAGGGCCTGAACTAGGGTGGTTGCACAGGAAGCGATGATTATGGGAGAAGCTTTGAAGGCAAGGCCAATCTGGTGACCAATTAGATACTGAGGCTGGAGTTGAGAGGAGGGCCAAAGACAACTGTCAACAGTGGATGTCTAGTGCCTGGAAAAAAAAGATGGCTTCATTCTTAGAAATAGCAATCAGAAGGGGAGCTGGTTTTAAGGGGGAAGTGACAAGTTGGCTTTAGATTTCCTGAGAGTTTTGTGATTTTGGGTGGGGTCAGTGCCAGCCCTAAAGTATAGCAATGCGGTTGCTTTTCCTCAGTTCCAAACTAAGTTTAGGACAAGGTCCTCTGCTAGAAATTGGATAATGACCTCTTTGGATGAATGGACATATAGCAAATTTTATTCTTAATTAACTGAAGCTAAAATTATAATATAAAATCATGTTGGTTTTTATTTATTAAAGATATTATCAGACTATCTCAAGAGACTTATGAGAAAGTTAAACAAAATAGAAATTATTTTGAGAAAATATAGAGAATTAATGGATGATTGTATAAATAACTTTTAAAATGCTTGCTTTAGTTTGGGTACACTAAAAGGAAAACAAGGGGGAAGAGGAATGAGTTATAGCAGGAGATCTTTAAGCTAGACTTTAGGGAGGGGACCCATTGTGGACATCTGCTTTGGTCTGCCCAGCATCCAGTACCCTGTGTTCTGGTAACAATATTTTGCTTTCCTTTTGGAGAACTACCATTTGCCCACTTCCTATTTCAAAAATTTATTTCCATCTGTTTTTTATCAGATAACTCTTAAAAGAGTTAACTGATTTTCAACAAACTTGACATAATAATAAAGGTTATCAAGATTCAATTCAAGTATAGTTCAGGTATCATCTTGAAACAATACAAGAACCACGAATAATTTTTAAAAAACACATCTGTAATTATTAGTATATGTGAGTCCTCTGAGACTGAATGAATAAATATCAAGGTAAATAAGTAAGGTCTCCTCTTCACTGAACCGCTTATTTAGAACTTGAATTTTGCCCTCTGTGTAATTGTTCACTTAAAATGTTCCCAGAAAACCTGACCTCATTTCTGTACATATCATCTTGGTCAAGACAAATATTAGAGAGTGAATCAATTTCATTAAATATCTGATTTACCGACAGAGCCACATCCAGGAAGCAAATCCCGACATCCACCCACTTTCTGATTGACAAAGGATGGACAGATGCTTAGGCAGAAAGGACAGTCATTCATGCCTTACCTGCAGTGAACAACCACAGGCCCGCGGCCAGCAGAAGCAAGTCTGTCTTCTTCTACGTCCAGCATGAGCTGCAGAAGGGGCTGGGCACTGTCCGGAGTCTTATGGTCAGGCCATGAGGTGTACCAATAATGCTTCACAAGCTGGGTGTGACTTCCTTGCTGAAAATAGCAACAGCCACCAAATGCCTCATCCACTTGTAGAACTAAAAGTCACTTAAACCATAATGCTGAATGCCTCTATCCCTCCCCAGTCTGCTAGCAACTTATTTATAGGTAGAAAACATATGGCTCTTTGGAAACAGGAGATTTTTGAAAAATACCCTTTCACCTGGAGAAAGCTTTACTGTAAATATCCTGCTCTCATATTAGTCTTGCCCCTGCTAAATGAGATATATATTTAGTATAGCTAACATAAATATAACATATGCTAAAACATATGTTTACAATTAGAGAATGGTAGATGAAAATGTAGTCAAGAAAGCACTGGGATGTACTGTGTTTCCTACTCTATGAGTATTCCTGTCAGGTTGTTGTAAACATATTAACCAATATAAGAATGCTTAGTTTTATATCCCATCACTCTAATGCTTCTACATGCATCCCAAATTTCACTATTTCAGAGTAGTCAGGAATCTAGGAGTAAAGGAGCTACATGGGGTCACGTGATTGGAAACATCTTGAGCACATGGTCTGAGCACATCATTTTGAAGCCCAGTGCCTGGTTGGGGGCCTGGCATAGATTAGGCACCCAGGACATGTGTTGAAAACAGGTTTGGGTAAATCCCTCCCTATTCAGAACTTCCCAATAAAAACCATCCCTGGAAACTCTGCCTCCACTCTCTTCCTCTCTGAGATGATTCTGCCCAACAATGATGCTCTAGATAGGATTGAAATCTTTGGGATGATTATTCTCTAGAAGAAAAAAATAATACTATGGCAATGCTCCTTAACACCTGCTGTCAATAAGTTAAATCAGATAATTTTTCTGTGACGTGATCTGGTCTGGGGAAAATCCCTATAAATGACTGTAACTCCAAGTTTCTGAAGAGCTCATCAACACTTCAGGCTTGTCTTGCCTCCCACAGCCACCCACAAATGCAGATTTCCTCTTTCACAGTTTCCAGGCCTCACTTAAAGCTGCTTATATCAAAGTGACATTAAAAAAAAAAAATCATGGTAAAGTCTCCAGCAGAAGCCTTTAGTTAAAGGCTTTCAAAAGGTTAAATCAAGGACCTTTTATTCATGCAAACTAGAAGATCATACCATCTTACATAATGAATTTCCTTAAAGTCTACTTACATTAATTATTCCACAAACTAATATAGCTGACAACAAAGAAATACATTAGGGAGTGATTAGGATGTCTCTTCATCTTGACATTATTTCATTTCTTTGAATTGAATCTGCGGTATTTATAGGATGCATGATTTTGTAGCAGAAATGAAATCCTGTAATGTCATCTACTCTGTAGATAACCACAGCTGCACAATCTTACCTTTAAGACAAGGTTTCGAACTGTGTAGTTATCACATTCTTTCACACTGATAACCAGAACTTCCACTTTCCCGTATATCCCTCTCTTTTCTGGCCAATACAGCACACATTTCTGGAGGAATAATGAAAAACACAGCAAATATCAAAGTGGCTTTTATTCACTTTGGAACACTTTTCATTCAAGCATTTCAAGGGAGTTTTTAAACCTATTTTTTAAAAATCAAGTACTGGGGGGCAGCTGTAGATCAGTGGTCTGAGGGCCTGCTTCCCATGTATGAGGTCCTAGGTTCAATTCCTGGTACCTCCTAAGAAATTTTCTTTCACAACAATATATGCTAAAACCATTTTATTGCACATTTTAAATAAGTGAATTTTACAGTATGTAAATTATATCTCAATAATGTTGTTTTTTTTTTAAAGCATCACTTTTTTTTTTTTAAGATTTATTTATTTATTTATTTATTTATTCCCCCCCCTTGCTGCTTGTGTTTGCTGTGTCCATTCGCTGTGCATTTCTTCTGTGTCTGCTTATCTCCCCCTTACTGTGAGGTCCCGCTGCATCAGCCCACCATGCCGCGCGGGCTGGCCTGCCCTCACAAGGAGGCCCCAGGAAGGGAACCCTGGGCCTCCCGCATGGTAAACAGGGGCTCTATCGATTGAGCCACACCCGCTTCCTGCTGTGAGGTCTTACTGCATCAGCCCACCGCGGGCGCTGGCCGGCCTGCCCTCACAAGGAGGCCCCGGGCCCATATGGTAAACGGGAGCTCTTTCGATTGAGCCACACCCGCTTCCCTAAAGCATCACTTTTTACATGTGCTTGCTGAACACTGTTGCCACAAAAAATTAATTAAGACAAAATTTCCCAAAACTCTGCAGAGAAATTAAGATTCAAATATTTGACTCTTAGGGTTAATCATGTGAAAACTAGAAAGAAAACAAGTGTTCAACCACAATGATTGAGGCAAATCACTTATTTTCCTGTTTCATCAAACTAAACTGTCTGATAAGAGTATCTATAATGCATTAGATGCCAAAGAATGAAGTTTCTTTTGTGTGTAAAGCAGATAAAATGACTATTTATATATTTATGATATTATGTTTTCCTGGACCAATAATTTATTCACTTATGGGGTCCATTGGAATAAAAGTATAACACAGTGATTTAAGGGATATTTTTTTATAATGGGCCCTATTTGAAGGACTTAATAAGAGTTTTAATAATTTTATTGTAGGTAAGGCAATATAGGGTGGTGGTTAAGGTGCAGGTTTTGGAATCAGAAAGTCTGGGTCCAGATTTTGGTTCCACTAGTGATTAGCTGTATATTCATGAGCAACCTACCTAATCTCTCTGGGCCTCAGCTTCTTCATGATTTACTACATGGAAAACACTTTGAAGAAAGCCAGGCACTCAAACTTGTTTATTATTATTATTATTATTATATTTTATAACTGCCAGTTTTTTTTTAAAGGGAAGGATTCATAGACTTTTGTCTTAAAGTAATTCAATTTTCATGCATTAAATATTACTTGACTTTTATATCTGTTACATTCTTAAAAGAAAACTATAAAATGAGATTCAAGCATATGTAGAAGCTCACATTATGTATTATTTTGCCTTTTAAACACCTGAAAAAGAACCATTAATTTTTAAAACACATATTTTAATGATTAAGAATTTAACGGTCAAAAATTGATGTTTTACTTTGAGTGACTAGGGAAGCAATGTTAATTTTAGAAATATTTACAGTACTTACCATTTTCTCCCAAACACACACACACACACACACACACACACACACTCCTTATATAGAAATGCCTTTACTTTTTGCCCTCAATCGGGACCTTTCACTTTCCGAGAGACAGTGTTTCTTCACCCTGACTACACCAAAGGCATAAAACCACACTTAAAAAAAATGACTACCTATAGATACAAAAGAGCAACAAAAGGATCACAGAATTACAGAATTAAATGAAAAGACATGTAAAGTACCAGAGAGTATCAGAAACCTCCTGGGCTGTTTCCATGCTAAGTATCAATTACTCCACAGGCTGGAGCAGCTGAGGATATCACTTCATCTAGCGGAATCACTGTTTCTTTCATCCATTATAATAAAAACACACTTGCATCCTCCACATTTTGATCTTTTTCCAAACAAAGTAAATCATTTCAGCTCTAATTACATGCCATGCCATACCCAAGACTGTCAGGAAAGCAGGTGAAAGGCTTACTCTGGCTGACATAATGCTAATATTAAGAATCTTTTAAAAATAGAGCAACGTATTTCCCACTGCATTCACCAGTTGCCAAATGTCTACAGTTTTCCAGGTTTGTTAAAAGTAACCATACTGACCAATTTGCCTGGTTTCTTTCAAAGGAACATCAATTATTTCGCTGCAAGACCCGAGCTATTGTGTATCTTAAAACCCATGCCCCTGGATGAGTCCAAGAAGAGTGACAACGGATCCTGGAAACAGTATTGAGCAAAGAAAGAGGCAGTCAGTGGTCCTGTCGTCTGGTGAAGGTGCTCCATTGTTCACGTTCACACCTGAGCATCAGGCCCCTCGGTAGGAAGGAGGTTTTCAAAACTGGGAGCAAAAGCTGTAGAGTAGGAGCTCCCAGCCCGCACCCGAGCAGGTTTCTGCACCTACTTGACAAATGGAAGTGCTGCTTCGTCCTCTCCCAAGCTTGCCGGGGCCCTCTTGAATGTTTTTCTTGATTCTTTACCAGAAAAGCAATTGGCAGCCAGCTCACAGTAGACAATGCAATGTGACTTGTTCTTTCAAACAACCCTTAATTAACATCCCATCTCCTTTCTGAGATACAATAGCTTATTTTTACATACTGAATACATTTTCCCCCCTTTTAGGAGAAAGTAGAAAAAGAGAACAGATAAGTGTGGGTGCTTTTGAATATGAGGTGGGGGACAGCTGCACTTGTAGTTGTTTCTTAGAGCACAATTTCATGTTCAAATTATTTTCACGAACAGCTTTTTAGGGTCTCGTTATTGTGGTGCTAACAATGATATGAAAGAGGCAGAAAATACAAGGAGGGAAAACTGTCTTACAGAAAATATTGTGAAACCACACTAATTGTAGGTAACTCAAAATAGCATGCTATCTAATAGAATACAACCCCAAATCATCACCATTCTTCTACTAACTGGGCTGAGACTGTTCCATAAAATTATCTATTAATTCTAAGAATTCATAATTTGGAGGAAAAGAGGATTTCAGAGGATCTCATGTCTCTTGTGCAAACAAGTAATTTGCAAACCCTGATTGAAACGATTCTGGATATCAACCTATTCTTCTTAATCAGTAGTTTATAGCAAAAGTAGGCTATTAAATATAAGCAATGCAAATTCATATTTTAAGTTTTTTCTTTCACCCTCTCTTCCCCTTCCCCACAAATGCTGGCCATTTGTGCTTAAAGAAGAAAGAAGTCTAGGTAGTATTTTAGTTGTCTGGGGGAAAAAAAAATCTCATTTTAAGCTCCTTTCCTTTTGGATCCCACACATTTAAAATCAGAGAGATTTCACTCTATGAGCTGAAGACATATAGATATGGCTCTAAATGAATAAAAAGAAGATGCTCAGTTTCATTTGGGTTGCATTAATACATATATATATTAATTACATTACATATAAGAGGGAAACACTAGGTCAGATTGTCTAGAATTACTTTTGTAGTCACTCTTACTCCTAGCTCCGATGGAATGTTAGTAACATAGGCACAAAAATTTAGTATTAAAAGTACCTTCATCAACATTATATCATTTAATCCCTTCCATAATCCTTTGAGTTAGGTAGAGCAGGTAGTAGGTATTATTATTATTTTTAAATCATTTTACAGCTGAGGAGGCCAGGCTTAGGTACTTTGGCAGGGGTATCTGGGAAAATTCCCCTGGGGGATAGGACCCGCCAAACAAATACCAATGTATAAATTAGACTTGCCATATTTGATTTCAGGATTATCCCTTAAAATACAGTGGAGGATCTCTTCACCAATCCTACTTAACCATAGCATTAGCCAATGCCCTCCCTTTCCTCTGTAAAATATGCTGATGTGCATGAAACACTGAATGCTCTCTGTCTGCTTTCTTAATGAGCCCAGTGCTTCTGGTTCCGCTCTTGAGCTGTCTGTTCACCAAGTTGCATTTATACCCACACTTCTCTATGGTAGTTGTGTTTATTATAGAAGCTCAGTAATTGAATTAAATATATCAAAGAAACACGAGGGTGGAAAGAAAAAAAATAGTTGTGCTATGAAATAATTGAATAAGTTTTTCATTGGAAAACAATATAATTGAATCAGTAAAGGAAATTTCAGCCAAATCAGGTACAGGTGAAAACATTGCAGAAGTTTGTGAAGAATTGTAGACTCAGATAAGATTCAGCATTCATTGTTTCACAAGCTTTACTACTGTCTCTCTTACTTTTAAGAAAATGGCATGGGAAATTTTGATGATGTTTTAAGGGTGAGATTTATACAAGGTATATAATCTAAAACTCCAACCATCAGACACAGAGTGAGCCCCATCATAGAAAAATGAACACATTTTAATATGGACAAATGTACATCTACATATTTTAAGTTAAAATAAGACATTTGAGCTTTTTTATATAATTCCCTCCAGTAACTGACTTTCAATTAACTGTGTCAGAAAAAGGGAGCTTCTGACTACAGTTAGAGTTAAGCAGGCTAAAACAGTTTGAATACAAATAGAAGATAAATTTATATTTGGAATATAAGCATGTTTGAAAGGATCAGTGGGTAATTTTGTGGCCACTGTCAAATGGTTGGGTAGTACTAGGCCAGGTTGTTCGTCATTCTCTAACCAAAGGACGGTTCCTAAGTCAGAAGCTAGGCAACTTTGCTGCTGCTTTCGTGGTGACCTTGGTCTCTCCACTCGCTGTTAAATGGATTCTTGTTTTGTACTTTGGTAAGAAAAGTCCTACAAGGATCCCAATTTTTTGGCTCTTCCAGTTCATATCCCTGAATCCAGTTGCCCAGTGTCAGCTTTTGTAATATTTTAGGCTGGTCCTCTGGGAAAGCCAAATACCAGTTGTTGGATCTCAACTGACTGTGCTAGGCTGGTTTCCAACACACCCTCCCTGACCCTGTTTGGAGAGACATGCGGTTATGGGACTTGGTTTGTTCACTTCCTTTGATTCTGGATACAGCGCATGAATTCTTGTGTCCTTTCCACTCTTCATAGACTGACCTCCAACTTCAGTGTAATTTTCCAGTCATGGTCCTAAGTCTAGACTTCCTAATTGTCAGCTACTTTGAATGAACAAATGCGACAGATTTTTTCCCCTTTAAATTAGGTCATAATGCCTTGTCTAGCTCCTCTTTACTTCCTAAAGAGAATGGTGAGAGATTTTGGCCTTGGATGTAAGCAATCACACACCTGTCTCTGGCTGTAATCACGTCCTGTCCTGCGTAGACTTGAGGAGCAGCTTGGGCGGCAGGCTACTTGTTGTTTGGCTTTGGGCCTCCCTAGGCCTCAGTGTCCTCATTTGTAAATGGAGTTTGTACATAAAGTTTATTGTAAGGATTAATTTCTAGCACACTGTTAGCAGTCAATAGAGTTAGGCATTTGGAAGAGCAACAGCCCAGGTTCTAGAATTTCTACCTAAATTTGATGAACTTTCTTGATTACCTAACTTGAGCTCTAATTTTCTGGCTAATTATAAATAATAGATAAAAATGTATATTCATTTTATGACATTTAGAATACAGCATAGCATAATTAACATGTTGTAACTACTATTTGGTCATAGCATTCATTTTCTTTTCCAATGTACAGTTTTAAAAAGTCTACTTCATTTTTAAGTATAATATTGCACAGCTAAATTTTCCCATTTGAATGAACTCAGGTTTTATAATGAAACTTAAGGCAAATGTAGGTTACCCTTAATCAATATTTATATTGCAAAAACCTTTATTGAAATGTGTTTATGCAGTTAAGCAATGACATCTATAATAGTTGTAATTTGACTTAATGAGTTCATTACCTATATTTTGTGTTTGTAAGATTCTCTTAGGCTGCTGTCTATGAATTTTAAAATATTTCTGTTAGGTGCATAACAGTGGAAACTACTATTAGCGTAGTATTTCTAACATACAAAGAGTTACCTATATGGAAGATATTACTTAATTCCTTCAAACAGCCTTGCAAGGAAGAGAGTTGTATTATGCCCATTTTATAGAAGATGAAATTGAGATGGAAGCAGGACTCCAATCTAGTTTTTCTGACATTAAATCCCCTGAAGTTTACTCTAAATTAGCTGCCTCAATTAACTGTTAAGCAACAGTTACCTCTTTTATCTCATCTCCTTCCACTCTTTGCCTCCCACACTGACTCTTCCCTTTGCCTTATGCCAGATCTGTTCTTTGCTAAATCTCCTACCTTCTTTAATTAAATGCTGCTTTATCAAAGATGTCCACAATGACCACCTGACTAGGTATTGCAAACTGCCTCCCATCTCTCGCACCCTGCTCTGTTTTCTTTTTTTCCTACAGCACCTGCCATCTTGTAATATATCGTATATAACATTTATTTGTTTTTTTTCTGTTTGTTCGTTTATTGTGTCTGCCTCTTTTAGACTGCAAACTAAAGTCTAAAGGGAGGGCTTTTTGCCTGTCTCATCAATAAAGATGTGTTCCAAGAACCTAGACTAGTGCTTGGTAGTAGGTGCTTGATAAATATTTGCTGAATAATTGAATGACTGCACAAACACAGACAACACTGGATGTTTTATGAAGAGGAACTATGTATTGAATGTCCTCAAGGTTACTGGAAGACTTTCAGATACTGAAATTGATGGTACAATAGATACAATGTTTCTGGAAAACACACTGGGGATATGTTCCTCCAAAAGCTCACACCATTTGGTCAGGTAATTTCACGTCTAGGAATACAGCATAATGAAATAATCAGAGAAGTGAACAAAAAATTGGAAACATTCTAAGTGTCAATTAATAAGGAAATGATTAGGTATATTTTAGAATAACCACACAATGAAATTCTAGCAATCACTTAAATAATGTTTTTGATCAATCAATGGCATATTAATAATGACATTATCATGACATAGAGAAATGCTCATAATATGCTAAAAGCAGAAAATACAACTGCATGAAAAACCCACTTTCATTCTCTTTATATCAATTCTTCTTATTCCCATGGCTTCAGCTACCACCTGTGAAATCCCCATCTCTAGCCCTTTACGTTTCTTCAGCGCTCTAGATCCATATTTCTATTTCTTAAACATAACACGTTAAAAATGGAACCCAATTCTTAGCTCATAAATCTTGTCTTGCTGTCCAGCTAGTTCATTACTTCATTGTCCACTCAGCTTCCCAAATCAGAAACCCTGCAGTCAAACTCTCCCTTACCTCTCACATCCCATCAGAAACTAAACACTGTGGCTTCTGACTCTAAGACATCATTTAAATCTTTCTCTTCTTTGCAGTACTGTCTTCCTTTTTTTACCTAGACTGTATACTACAACTTTCTAACTTATTTCCAACTTCTGCTTGCTTTCTTCAAATCCAAATTTTATATCCCACCACAAATTATCTTCCTGAAATACAAATTGCATTATATCAATCCACTCTAAAAACATCTTCAGAAGGTTTCTGCTTCTGATATAATGATGCCCAAACTTTTTAACAGCATAGTCCTGGAATCTTTGGATGCAACTTATCTTTCCAGACTGGGCGCTCACTCCCTACCATGCTGCATGTGCTCAAACCACACCAAACTGTTCAACTCTGACATGCCATGTGGTTTCTTGTATCTCCCTGCCTTTATCAGTTGTTTCTCTGCCTGGGTTGTGCTTCCTCCTTGTGCACCTATTCACCCTTCTCATATGAGCTTGTTGGCTAAATAAATATAATTAAAATTAACCTTTAAAATAATTTTCCCAGATGGAGAAAGGAAGGGAATGAAAGAAGGGCCAACTTAAAATATGATTTCTTTATTTGGCTGTTTGAGGTTAAACTGCAAAGTACTGAATAGGTCAATGGGCAAAATGGGTTTTATAGTACTTAAGTCTCATAAACCTAGTTTAAATGAAAGAGGTATGCAAATATAAAGAAATATTATGGCTGTGTTAAACACTTGACAGAAGGATGGTGTTAGGCCAAGTAATTTTCTCAATTCATGAAAAGTAAATTCGGTATCTTATTTTAATGTCTTGCTTCTTCCTTTGGCTCATGTTATTTTGTTATAACAATGTTTAAGTACATGGGCTTTGGAATCAAACAAACAGGGATTAAAATTTGGGCTCCACCACACTAACTTTGAGGCTTTAGGCAAATGGCTTCACCTCTCTGACCTTCAGTTTTCTCATCTACAAACTGCAATAGCAAAATCTGCTTTGTAGGGCTGGATTGAAAACTAATTGAAATTATGTAGGAACTGTGCTTAGCACATAGATTCAATAAATGGTAGAAGTTAGAAAATAAATTCCACAGTATATGAAATATGGTCAACATTTATAGCTCCTTCCCTTCTTTCTAGAAAGGGATGAGGGGCAAGAAGTAATCTCTGGAGGAAGCCTGGGGATTTTGACTCCTTGGAAGTGCACAAACACTACTCCTAGTTTTGGACTGATCTTTTAGCTCCAGTTTTGCAGGATTTGGCCACTTTATTTTCTCTTTTAATGGGATAGTTCATGTTAAAAGAGATTGAGCAGCTATGTTTTAAATGTTTTGTTTTATTCCAGAGGGATCTCTTCCTTCTTGAGATTTATCTAAATGAATGAACTCTTATTGCAATATGAGACCACTGATTTGTCAGCTTTATATTTTCTATTTTTTTAAAATTCTCATTTTATAAAAGTGAATAACATGAGAATATTGGGATTATTAAAAAGGATCTGGTAAGTACTTATTTTTATCAGAAAATAGAAAGGTTCATGAAAATATAAAGCCTGGGAAGTTCTAAAGATAACCTCCACCTCCAAGTTTTTGAGGAAATGATTTTTGACTCTTCCAAACAATGACGCTTAACGCTATTGAAAGTCAGCGCATTTTTGGTAAACAACATTTTCCTGGCAGGGTGATGTCTACTGTGTATTTCTTTTGAGCCAGACTTCTCATTATCATTTTGATCTGTAATACATAAAAATTTCCTCTACAGTATTATACTTACATCTTTAGAGAGTCTGGACAGAAAGGAATATTAAATTTAATGTAATGAGTAATCATTAATTAAAAATATCCAAATCTTCATAACAATATTTGAAGTTATGACTGGCTACATGTAACTCATAACATATTTGACATACTTTATGGCCCCAGAAGGTATAGTCCAAATACCTAGAAAGACGAAGGGCTAACAATGGAACAGAATAAAACACCTCCCCAATTTCTGAATTATGCCACCAAAGACAAAAATTAAAACCTCAGTCACTGTTGAGAGTAGGCAGTGTTCAATTTTTATTAAACTTTCAACAGATCTACTTGCCTCTTCTATGGAGAATGCGAAATCTGGGAATGGAACCAACAGGTTAGATCCAAGTATGGTTGCTGCACTTGAAAGAGACTTAGACTAAGAATGGTGAGTTCTGAGTATCGTCAGTGAACCAACACTCTATCAGTTTGAAATATATATTTGACTCATACAGCAGTTCTGGTAGAATGACAAATAACTGTTGGAAAAGCAACTGTCTGTTGGGGTGGTGGCATATTTGCTAATAGCTCATATCATTCTGATTGGATCTTTAAAATATGTCACATAGTACAACTGACAATCTTAGTTTCTTGTGTCCTGATAAAACTCTGCTCTAAATACAAGTTAAAGCACTAGACACATATTTCTGAACTTTTTAAAAAAAGAGATAACAAACATCAGAATGTATCTCAAGATTCAACGCTGAAATGCTCGAGAACAAAAATCATAATTTGATTTCTAGTTACTACAACTCATTCTGTAATCCTGGCAAGATATTGCATTTTTTATGCATTTTGCCAAGTTTAAATTCCAAATAAATATACAACATAAACAAGTAAGTAATGTTTCTTGTGGAAAATATAATTTAATTGTTTCAGAACATTCACATAGTAAGTTACATTGATAAATAATTACATAATTAAGGTGTTTTTCTATATTGATTTTATGTGATTTTATTTTTAATAGAAGAAGAAATAGAATTAGTAAGAATATGAATAGGCTATGAGAAAATATTTGCATCATGGCAATCCATTCAGAAAATTGTAACTCAAACCAAAGTGGGTAGAAGTCATGTAATCTGCTCTTTATGAAGAACAACTTCATAAAGTTGTTCTTTGTGTCTTCTGATTAAAAAAAACCCTACTATATCTGTATCTTTCTTAATAATTTTTTTACTATTGCTCCCATTCTCTTTTTTTAAAATTAATTCTTTTGACTATTTTATTAGGCTTTTAAAAAATTGACTTTTGTTTTTATTGATCCTATTATCTTTGTCTTGTATTTCGTTAACTAATGTCCTTCTCTTTATTATACATTCCTTTCTTCTTTCCTTGTGTTTATCCTGTAGTTCTCTTACTAATGTAAGTCAGTTGCTTAGCTCATTAATTGTCTTTTCTGATATCAGTATTTATGTCTATAAGTTTCCTTCTATGAAACATTTTAGTGCATCTCAAGTTTTAAAAAAAAATTTTATCACAAGTTTTGATCAGTAGTATTTTTTACCATCATTGAACTGTAGGTAATTCACATTTTTATTATAAATTCATTTTGAACCAGGAATTATTTGTGTGTTTTTAAACTACTGCCAACACAGAAATCTCCTTTTTTGTTCTACTTTTTCTTTTCTATAGCACTTATCCTTTGTAATATATTATTTATTTAATAAGCCATATAGTTAACTAAGAATATAATTTTATTTAATGGCCAAAAATACAATTTTTTCCAGAATAAGTTTCAGAAAAATCTATCATCTACTGTAACAAAAGCTTGTAAGTTGTTATTTTGTGAACCTGGATTCTCTTGATTAGCAGCAGGATTACAAAACACTCAGGGGTTACAATTCACCAAAGAGATATAAGAGAAAGCTCAGTTTTCTTGGATTCTTATTGACATGGTGAAGCCTTGGTATAGTAATTTTGATAAGAAAACAAACAAGATAAAAAGCCCACAAAAACCATGCTGACTAAAATCAGACTATAAATTATCCCAATAAGGTGCCCCAAAATGACTCAATTTTATTTTTATGAGGCAAAGTACAGAATGAGTATTCTGTAAGTTAAATCCTTAGAAAAGATTACTAGCATGGAAATGGAATCTAATTTTGTCTTTTTCTTGTATTTTTTTTTTAATTTTTTTATTTTGAAGGTTTTGAGAAAGTTGCTTAATGTTTATAACTTCTTTCAAGTCTTTGTTCAAATCTCGCCTTCTTCATGAGGGCCCCCCACCACCCTATTTAATACTGCAGCCTACTCTTTTGTTCTCACCCCTTCCCTATTGCCCATCAAGCCAAATCCCCTTATCCTGATAACACTTTTCTTTTTCTGTAGCCCTTACCCCTTCCATTATACCATATTATTTATGAATTTATTAGGTTTGTTGTTTTTTTGTCTGTCTCCCCCATAAGAATGTTAAATTCTATTGAGAACAGGAATCTCTGTGTGTTTTGCTCACTAATGTATCCCCAGTAACTAAAATTGCACCTGCCACATAGGAGGTGTTCAAAAAAATACTTGGTAAATACATGAGCTTTAAAGATTTCCTTGTTTTTGATTGGGTTCGTAATTCATGGTCCCTTATTTCCTTACTGTAAAAGTGAGGACAAATGGTGCAATGAAATGTCATGTACACGCCAAGTTCATTGACTTAGGTGAATACAATCACCATTCATAGAACGATAGAGTGACCCTTTTTTTTTTGAAGAAAAAAGTGACCTAGCCTTTAAATATCTCAACATTTTCCATCTTTAAGAACTCTCTTATTAAGTACATGGCATTTTTACTCATCAGATATCTTTCCTATAGCAATAGAACAGGTAAAACCTCCAGTACTTGGCTAAAGATCATACCTCATTTTTTTCTTTGAGTTTTGTGATCATAACAATCACAGGACTGTCCTCCTGCCACACCATCTGCCAGAAATCGTTCACGGTGTTGATCATGGGGCCCTGCGTGGCAATGAACGCTCTCTCCTCACCACCGTAGCCCTAGGCAGAGTGAAAAGACAACATCGTTGGTTAAGTTCATGCCTTGCATTGAGAGTTTAGGTGAACAATCTTCAGAACAAAATAGCTGTGCTAGTCAGAAGCAGCACAGACTGGCGGCTTCGTTGACTCTAGTACCACAATCCACGTGGCTATTTTTCTGGCAGGTCAAGCAGAGTATTATGGCACTGAGGGTCATAAGGCTGTGCCCACCTGAGCTCCCCTGAAAAGCAGTGAAGCCACAGACTCACAGTAAAGGAGGTTGTTGTAATGAACCCACTATGTTCATGATTAAAACAAGCAAGAAAACTTGCTAGCAACCAAGAAAATCAAATTTAATCCAATCAGAGGAAAAAATAAAACCAACAATTCCAAATAGTAAGCCAACATGCTCATCAGTATGGATTTTATATTTACTTACCCGAATATAATTAGCGTTAATGTAGGTGCTCAAAGAATCAGTTACATTTTTTGGTCTCAAACACACTCTGCTGAGGGGATCTAATGTAGAAAACAAGAAAGAATACCATAAACAAATTTACACACCTGCTAACATAATTTTTTTGCATAGTTCCATGGATTTAAAAAAAAATTATTCTAATAACAAATATACAACCTAAAATTTCTCCTTTTAACCACATTCAAATATATAATTCAGGGCTATTAATTATGTTCACAATTTTGTGCTACCATTACCATCATCCATTACTAGGACATTTTCATCATCCCAAATAGAAACTGTACATTTTATGCCTTAACTCCCTATATCCTACACCCCCACACACACCAACTCATCCCCTGGTAACCTATATTCTAGACTCTAATTCTGAGTTTATTTATTTTAGTTATTTCATATCAGTGATATTATACAATATTTGTCCTTTTGTGTCCTACTTATTTCACTTAGCATGATGTCTTCCAGGTTCATCCATGTTGTCGCATGTATCAGAAATTTCATTCCTTTTTACTGAATAGTATTCCATCATATGATTATACCACATTTTGTTTCTCTGCTCATCGATTGATGGAGACTTGGGTTGCAATTTTGGCAACTGTGAATAATGCCACTATGAACATTGGTATGCAAATATCTGTTCCAGTCCCTGCTTTCAATTCTTTGTTGATGCTTTCTGGATTTTTATCCTCTTCCTTTGGATGGGCCACCATTTCCTGTTTCTTCGTTTGTCTTGTAATCTTTTGGTGCACCCTGTACATTTTAATATTTAAAAATGTTAACTCTGGGATTTATTCCCTGGGATGTCTGACTCTTGAGTTGGTATCCAGCTTGTGATATGAGACATTTTCTTGAGTGTCAGGAGTTAACAAAACTAAGCAAACCTAAGCAAAAAACACCCTTCCCTGTCTTTGTAAATTGGTTTTGTCTTAGCTAGTGTTCTCCTTCAGAGCTCAGCCCTCCTATCAGGAAGGTTCTCCCTGTCTTTTCTGGGCCTGCATTTTGTCCTGGGCTTGTACTTGCTAGTGGCCTTAGGAGTTTCCTGTTTACAGGGGTTTGTATGCATCCTCTACTTCCCATGAAATGGACCTTCTCGCTCTCCCAGGTGTTCCACTGCAGGTCTTAAAGCAGGTAAGCCTTTGTTCTAGACCTCCTACCTCAATGGTTTCTTACATTACTTTCCTTGTCCTAAGCTGCTTTTGCCTGGAGGCAAATTCTGGGAGGGGGGGCACCCTGGAGAAGAGTTTCTCAAGTCAGTCTTTCCCAGCTGGAACAAGGCTAGGGACCCACAGAGGGAGTACCAGCTGGTTCCAAACTGCACTGGGGAGTGGATGGCGGGGGGTGGGGTGGGGTGGAATGAGGGCAGGAAGAGCAGGAGCTTCTTCCCTGGCTCCCCAAAGCTGTGCTTTCTTGACTAGGCCCCTGCCTAGCCAGTGCAGCACTTCAACCTTCTTTGGCAATTCTGAGGAAGCAAACTGTCTTTAAGTCTCTTCTGCCACCTTTGATGTGTATGGGTTGGAACAATGGTTGTCCTCAGAGTTGGGACACCAGTGATTCCAAGTAGCTAATCAAAGGCAGTGAACAGTGATCAGAGACCCCACCCCTTGGTGGGAGAATTTGGAGAATTTGGCTTTTATGTCCCTTTCTTGCCATAGGGCAGTAGATAGCACTTGCTGAATGCACTCTACCAAAGATAGCATGGTGGAGGGCTCCTGGCTAGGAGCCTTTGGCTGCAAAGTGTCTTTATTACCAAGCATATACAGTCCATCTGGCATTTCAGCTGTCATTGGCAAGAGCACACAATAGCATTAGCAGCCTCTGTGCACACACAAATACACACACATCTCAGTGTGTATGTTAAGTGTGACTGTTTCCTAGTAATTCACCATCCCCTTCTTCCTTTAGCAACAGGACCCCAGGTTCTGGCTGGGAAGTTGGTGAGACATATAGCTTAAGGTTCCCTTTCTTATCATCCTTTGCAAATAGTTGTGGCCATGTGACTAAGTTCCCACTTGTGACATGTGAGAGGAAGTGAGGTGTGCAACTTTTAAATCATGGAATAAAGGGAGGGCACTGCTCTCCTTCTACTACTTCTAACTCCATCCTGCAAAATGGGATCTGGTTGTGGTGACCAACATCCAAGGCCACTTGAAGAAAGGCAACACCCTGGGGATGGAGACGCAAACAGAGAGAAGAACCGGGGTTCATAACATGCCAAAACTGTCCTATCAGCCCTGGCAGCTTATACTTGGGCATATATATATATGAGAGAGAAATACATTTCTATCTTCTTTAAGCCATTATTATTTGCTTGTTTTATTAGTCGGCCAAAGGGGTGCTGATGCAAAGTACCAGAACTCTGTTGGCATTTATAAGGGGTATTTATTTGGGGTAGAAGCCTACAGTCACAAGGCCCTAAAGAGTCCAACTCAATGTACCATAAGAGGTACTTTCTCACCCAAGGTCTGTTGCCACATGTTGGAGCAAGATGGCTGCCCATTTCTGTGAGGGTTCAGCCTTTCTCCTCCTCCTAAGGCTCTGTGGTCCCAGCTCCTTCTGATCTCAGCTATATGCTGGCATAAGGCTTTGTCTCTCTCCCAGGGGCTTGTTTCTTCCCAGGCTCGGCTGCTCTGGTCTCTCTACAAGGTCAGCTGTAAACTATCAGGTTAAGGGCTCATCTCTCTTCCTGGGGCCTCTGCCATGTCTAATGGAGCCTTCTCTCTTTCCTCACATATCTGCATCTCTGTGTGTTTACTTCCTGGGGCTCCAGCATCAAAAACTCCAAATCTCTACTCTGCCATGTTGTTTTCTCTGTGAGTCCCCACCCACCAAGGGGGCAGGGACTCAACATCCTTCTGATGTGGCCCAATCAAAGCCCTAATCATAATTTAATCAAGTAAAAATGAAAACTTCTGAAGTTAATACAATCTAATATGCCCAGAGGAACAGACCAATTTATAAACATAATCCAATATTTACTTTTGGAATTCATAAACAATATCAAACTGCTACGCTTGTATTTAATACTATATATATTAAATTTTTTTGGAAAAAAATATTTCAGAAAAGAATAGCATTATAGCAAACCAGTTCTCCCAGGGAGGCATTAAATAGAGTAGATGTGGCCTGCATTTTCAGAAGTCAAACTCAGGGTTTCTGAGAGTCAGAGCTCATGTGTCCCATAAGTATCAAGATCCATAAAGGACAACTTTTAAAGCTATATAGCAAAGGGATTCTCCTTAGTCTAAAAGCAAGACCTCAGGCCCCATGATATTGCCATTAGAACACTTGTAGTGATTGGATTAGTCTGTATAGCCCTAATTTGCCTGTTACACTGATTTCTTCTGTCCTGCCCTACAGCAAACAAGTGGTTTGGTCTGAATCCTCTTAGACTGTTTGGAAGAAGCTGTCGTTAGTTACCAGATGTAGCAGTTCATTGTGTTCACTGACAGCATGGATAGCTGATATTGGGGAAGATTATTTTAAGGCTAGCAACATTGTCCTAGAATCCTAAAATCATTTTCCATAAAGAAAGTTAAAGGCTCTTTGTGGGCCACAGTGTTATGGAAAATCTGGTAGTTATTTTTATTAACATTTATACAAAAGAGTTAAGACCAGATCATTTCGTTATGATTTCTTTAACCTGGGACACTCTAAGCCTCTTGAGGGCAGGGATGGATATTTTTCACTATCACCATCTCTCTAAGACAGTGTCTAGCGCAGTGCTTTACATATAATAGAATCTCAAGAAATACCTGCTGCATTGATTTAAATGGTCACTTTCTTCTTTTAACCCTAGCATTATGCAAAGACTGCTCTTGCTAAGGTACTACTGACTTTTTTGTTGCTAAGCCCATTGATCCCATTGTGGTATTTTTTTTTTCTTTTCTTGACCTCTTTGTGACATTCAAAAGCTATTAACCATAGTATCTTTCTTGGAATTGTCTCTTCCCTTAGATTATGGTTTTCTGGCTACCTCTTCAATGACTTCTTTTCAATCTACTCCATTTAATGTTGGTATTTTTAGGCCCTCTTTTTTTAATCTTCTTTTTTAAAATTTATCTTTAATTCTTTTTGTTTTTTTAGGCTCTTTTTAATTTTCACCTGGCACTGCCTTGTTGGGTGATTTCATTCATTTCCATGATTTTACCTACTACTTAAATCCTGAGGACTCCCAAGTATATGTCTTAGACCAAACCACTCTCCTCATTTATAGATCATGTTTTCCTATTTGTTATTTCCTTCTGGTTGTACCACATGCCCCACATGTATTTTGAAGATCTCTGTTATTTTTTATGTTTGATGTGCTACCTTCACTCCAGAGACCATGTTTGAAACTAGATGTCTTACTGGACTTGATCTTCCACATCCAATCCTTCATCATATTCATCTCCTTAAACCATCTTGGATCTGTTTGGCCTCCCTATTGCCACGACCGTATTCTTAGACTAGGATCTAAGCATCCCATCTGGTCTTCCTGACTTCAATCTTGTTTCCAATCCACCTTTCTCATAGCTGCCAAAGCGATCTTTGTGGAATGAAATCTGATCACATGATTCTCTTGCCTAAATGCCATAAATGGCTCCAAATCATCCATAACAGTATTTCCCAAACTGTTATCTGTGAATCATTACATATGATATTTCCATGACATGTAAATTAGGGTATCTTTAAAAATGGGGGTTTAGTAATAAATATGGATTCGCTAGATTAAACAAAGTTGAACCAGATTCTTTTTACTGAAAGATTACTCAGGGTCTTTATTATGCTCATGTACTTACTGAATTTCCAAGAAGATATTATATAGCACAGAGTATTTCTAAACTCACTTGTCCATTGAGCTCATTTTATTGTGAACATTTATTGACAACTCAAATAGTCTAAAGCAGCACTGCACAATAGAACTTTCTGTAATGATGGAAATGTTCTATAACTGTGCTATTCTGCAAGTGGCTATTATAAAATGTGGCTGGTATGGAAAGAGGGAACTAAAGCCTTAATTGTGTTTAATTTTTATTAATTTAAATTTCGCTTTACATGGCTGCATGTGGCTGGTGGATGTTCTACTGTGGGGTGCAGGCCTAGAGTCTGAAATCCAAGCTCCTTACCTGTGACGGGCTGCAGGGCTTTAACTATATTTTCCTATGCCCTCATTAATGGCCAATATTCCATGCACACCATACGGTATGAGCACATGATCTAGGGCAAATACCCAAATATTCCATGTTCTTACAGATTCTATGTTTTTGCATATGAATTTTCTTCTGCCTTCTCTGAAAGGTAAAAGTCTTCCTCATTCTTCATGGCTCAGTTTAAAAAATATCTTCTTTCTGAATTCTTCTCTAGTTTGGGCTCCTTGAGGTATTTTTTTTTTTTTTTTA
>JAQZBX010012140.1:0-41654 GCA_029593785.1 Cabassous unicinctus | reverse complement strand
CACTTTGTCCTCAAACTTTCTCTCTCATTACCTAATCTATCCCCAGAAAGCAGATATATTTCACTTTATTCTGCCTCATCTAGCTCCATCTAGAACCAGTTATAACAGTAGCAGAAATCATTTGTAAGTTAACTGCAAAGCTCAGATGTGGGGGAACAGCACAGAATTATAGAAGGGGTCCAAGAAGTGGCTTTTAGTATTTGGGTTCATACTTCTGTGCTCTAGACCAGAATTTCTCAAACTTGGCACTGTTGACATGGGTTGGGGTAATTCTTTTTTGTGAGGCTTGTCCTGTGCAATATAGAATGTTTAGCAGCATTTCTGACCTCTACTCATTTGATGCCACAAGTTTCTCCCCATCTTCCTCCAGCTGTGATAACCAAGAACGTCTTCAGACATTGCCAAATGGCTCATGGTTGGGCAAAAGGCAAGATCGTTCATATCTTACTGCCACTCCTTCTGGAGTATTACAGGAAAAAAATGATCATTCTTTAGAGTTTCTATGAGCATGTTAGATAACAGAAACATGGATGTGGGAAAGCCTTGTTGTATTATCAAGGGTGTAAGCTATGAGTTATACAAAGTCCTTGGAGGGCTTTCAAGAAGTTGACTAGTCTTTTTAGTCCTACAAAGGCTTTTCCTTTGGTCCATCCCAGCCACCTGCAGAGAATTCTGCTCAGTCAGGAAAACAGAGAACAGACAGAGAGAGGTAAATTTATTTAAGACATAATAAATCAGTGGAAACAGAATTTTCAATATTTGAGAATTTAATTCATATCACCTCTTATTCTTGGAATTCATCAGGGTGGACCGTAAATTATGGAAAGGCAATATTGTGTTGTGGAAGAAGGTTAGAACTAAAAGATCTGGCTTGGCTTGAGTAAACCTCTGTCCTTTGGTTTTCGGAGAGGCAACCGCCTGAGTCTCAGCTCCCTTGTCTCCAAATTGGTGATGAGACATGCTTACCCCAGAGAATGGTTCAGAAGATTACATGAGCTGATATATTGATTGCCATTTGTAAAATACAGCGCCAGAGAATGTTATTAACATTCTAGTGCAGTAGAATAGATGTTGTCTAATTTTCATTTGACCCACCCTAGAGACATGCAAGGAAGGTGGTGGTCGCCCCCTCCCCTCAAGTTTTCTCTACTGTGTATTAAAAATAAAGATTCAATGCTGCTGTGTCTTTCAAATCTGTGAAGTCCTCATTCAAAATAAAGCATCAAACTAAAGGTGAAAAGAGAGAGGCAAGTGTGTTTTGTCATGACAGTAGCCCGGAATTGAATTGGGCTGTTTTTAATTTTTGCCATGGTGTTAATGTGCAGTATTGTGACATGCCTGGGGTTTCTTTGTAGCTGGTGGAAACCAGCAGGGTTTTCTGAAAATGATTTAGAAAAAACTGTGGCTGCCCTGAAACTAGGCCAACTGGTATCTTGGGCTTCATCAGCTTAGTACTTTAGACCTGGTCCTGATGTTTGTGTTCACGTATTAAAGATTGGCTTTGGGCCTTCCAAATGTCAATGTATACGGCTGGATGTCCTCAGGTCCTTAAACATAAATGTTAGTGCTAAAAATGTTGATTATTTTTTTTGCGTGTGTGACTGCATACAAATGAAATTGAAAACAGCAGGAAGGTATAAACAAGATCTGTTTACTTTTTTTTTTCCTTTGAGACTGAGAAGTTTTGAAATGCAAATGTTTAAGGAAACTTGTTACAGGTTGAAATGGTGGAGACTTGCTTTCCTAAGTTTTGGAATAGTTCCTCTTCTGTGAGATGTATCTGACCTTTTCTTAAAATAAGGCTCAAGGACTATATAAATATACTGTAAAAAATAGCTTCCCAGCAGCTGTGATTGAAAAAAATGGTTTTAGATGAAGCTGTTGAAAGATCATATTCTTTTTTTCAAGTATGAACTTTAATGAATATTTCACTAAATATTAATAAATATAATGTTTACTTTTTCTATTGAATTTTAATATTGATTCAACTGTCAACCTAAATGTGTGAGAATGTTGTTGAACAATTTATAAATTCCAGATACAATAGATGTTATTATATGCAAGACGTTTTTTTTCCCTTTTCAATACTCCAAATACATCAAGCAATACCTGTCATTATGTTCTTCATATTTTGACATACTGTTGATGGCTAAGAATTACATTACCATGACAATTCTTATAAAGCAAGTGAAATATGATGTCATATATTTTGTATTTTGACTTGATTTTTTTCTCAAATTTTTAATAATCATTCAATATATAATTTTGAATAAAGAATTCTCTTAAGATATGATGCTCAAAAGCAACTTTCATTTTAATTTAGGGAAAAAGTTGATTTATGGTATTTTAACTTTATCTTCACAAGTTAATTCAGTTACACTTTAAATTGACAAAAATAATGTACTAAAATAAAATGAAAATCTGATTTAACCAAGGTAATAGTTCAAACTATTGCAGTTGGCTCTCAATTAATACTTGGTTTTTATTATATTAATCCAAGCTCTAACAAAAAATAAATAAAGTGGGAATGGCACCATAAGCATGTAAGATTTAAGTTCTTTTTAGTTTGCTTAAAGCATTTAACTATGAGGTCATCTAGGGGCTAAAGTCAGGAAATTCCTAGCTAAATGTCTGCACAACAGGCATTCATTTGATGCAATTTTGAAGCTATTTTGTCAACATTCACTGAAGATGAATTATATTGCTTTTAAAACAAGTATTTCCTATCACTCACCTCCCCTGTTTGTTATCACAGTCACATGAATAATTCCGATGTTGTTTTATTATTTTTGTATTTTTTACACATTCAAATCTCTGTTCACAATTAGATGTTCATTTGAAAGGCAATTCTTCAATGAGCTTCAATGTACTGTAAGTTGCAATTGAATAGCTTGTTTATCTCCTTTTTAGGGGTTGAAATCAGTCATAATTTTTTCTGTTTTCGACAATGTTCTTTTTGGACTAATTTTACAGCACTGGCTTGTTTTTCCCTTAAACTCAGATATATTTGCTGAAATTTGCAAATCCTTTCTATTCCTCAAATGAATGAAGAGACCCACAGTCACAGAAGGTCTAACTTTAGCAATTATACACTAGGAACAATTTCTTTCTTTTACATAGTTTCTCTCATTCAACTGGGTGATAGAGTGCTTTGCTTTCCTTATACTGGGAATGGATTTTTAAAATGTTATAAAGTCACATTCGCAGAGTCTATATACTATACTTTTTCTCACATAATAATATAGAGATGGGGAAATTACCTGACATTAAAAATCTTGGAAGATTAAGGTGGAGAGTTCCTGAAACATCTGGAACAGGGATTCCAAACCCATTGCCAGGTTAGTCAGGAGCTCTACATGTGGGAGCAGGGAATGGAACAAGGGCTCAGTGAACAACCTTCAAATTCAGACAAATAGAGCATCTTTGTTAGCTAGTTCACTCCACCAGCCACCAGTCTGATGCTTTGAATTCAATCCCGACATCATCATTCATAATGGAAGGAAATTTAGGCTCAGAGAAGGAAACGGACATGCTCAGAACTCAAACACTTCTTCCTGCTCATAACTGATCTTTGTAAGACAGAGTACTGTAAGTCTACTGGCATAGGCACACATTGTGTGTTTATTAATTCTTGTGGCACAATGCAGGTGCTGGAGAAGATGCACTAATTAGTTTAAATATAAAAATGAGTGCAGTAGAATGCATTGAAGAGAAGAATAAAGTAGTTTTTAATGTGTAATAGGATTTCTATTTGGTGGATGGAGACATGGTCTAAGTTTTCTCTTTTGCAAATGCAGTCATAAATATGGGCCAATTATGGATCTAAATGGAAGAGATATATAGTTCTAAAACATAAAATGTTTCCAAAATATTTTTAGGGAAAATGAGCTTATTCGCACATATAAATGAGATATGACTTGTTGCAAAAGGTGACATTTAGGAAATTTGAATTAATTAAATTTGAATTAAGAAGTTCATGAATGTTTAGAGGATCAGAAGAATATATACAATGTGCAATAAAAAATGAAATGACTGTTTTTATTTGTTTTACTGATGATAATACCATGTGTCTCTGGCATCATTCGATCTTACACAGACCTGAGCACAAAGATTTAGCTAAAATGAAAGTGTTAGCAAAATAGTGCTTGCATATAGCTTTATATTGTGAAATTCACCAATCATGTATATATTCATGTAAGTCATTTAGCTGGGGGCAATGTTTTGCTTTCAGAAATTCTCAATTTAGGAAAATAAAATATCTAAAGGAAATGCCTTAACTGTTAAAGTTCTACAGAGGTTAAAAAGAAAGAAAGAGGGAAAAAAAGCTGTGATCATCTGGCAAGAAATTACCTAGAACCCTCACTTTGATGAAGCTTTATGAACCTGAAAGCCTGGCTTCCTTATCCCAGTTTGTTCTTAAACCGACTCTGAGAATAAGATGAGAAATGAGGTTTTGTTTTAATTGATCTAAGGCTGTGATAAATTATGAAACACAACCTTTAATCCAGTCCCATTCAGATTTGCATGCAAAGCTTAACAGATAGAAGACCGTGTTATGGGCTGATCGTGTCCTTCACACATTTGCATACCCCCAAATCTGATTTCCAGAATGTACATTTTAAGTCTGCATAGGGAATGCAGTGTATAAATGTCAAACCAGAATTGTTCTGGATATACCTCTGTGCCTTGTGTTGTCATGTAATTTGTATATCCTAAGACTGGCTTACAAAAAAAAAAAAGTGCACATTTCTATAAGGGTAGCATTTTAGTGTAAAGTAAAGTTGATTTATAGAAGCCTGCAATTCAACCATGTAATCTGCTAGTCTGAACTGAAGAAGAACCTCTAAGAGGCTGGGCATTAGCATGTCCTTGCAGTAGTTATCCTAAAGAGGTGGCACGCCAACTGGCCACCAGCAGTTGGCGTTTTACCTTTCCAGACATTACTGGCTCATTCCATCTGGTGGATTCTTCTTGGAATGTGACTGAGCTTGGACAAGCTTTGTGACTGTTTCTTGTTACTACTAAAATTTTTTTAACCAAAATATAAGGGTCTGAGAGCCAATGACTAACTTTGAAATAATGCTTACCGTTTTTTGTTTGTTTGTTTGTTTGTTTTAGCTTCAAGAGTCAGACAGATTCGGACTCAAATCCTATTCTGCCATTTACTTACTGCACGTCTTTCAAAAAATTTTCTAAGCTTCAATTTCTTCAGCTATACAGAAAAAAATAGTAATATGTACCATGCAGAGTTGTTGTGAGGATTACACGAGGAAAGATATTTCAAGCAATTTGCACACTGCTTAGCTTTATGGAAAGGGCTCTGGTTTTATCAGTTAATCACACTTATGATAGTAATTCCATATTGTCTTATTTCTAACAGTGTGGAGGGTGAAAAAGAGAAGCACAGAGAGAGCTTATAGTCAAAGTCAAAGTTTATGGAAATATTTTATTTCTCATATAGTTCCACTTTTATTAAGATTTATAAATATTCTTCCCTTCTATTATATTAAATTAGCTTGGATGTATAATGCATTGCTGATGTTCATAGACAAAAAACTTAAACTAACATTACAAATTAGTATATTCACAATTTCAGAGCCAAAATAAGGTTTCCTAAATTAAAATGAAATTATGTTGTGAATAAGTATAAAAATGGCACTCAATAATTCAACCTGGCTGTATCTTGTTACTACTTATTCTCACACTGTTAGTGGGACAGAGTTGATAAATATGATGTAAACTAGTAAACAAATTTACAATTGTCAACATTTTTACCTCTAAGTAAACTATACTTACCTGGCAGCAGATACGTCAAATAGATATAGATAGCTCAATTATATAAGTGTTGTACATTTGCTAAATAATTCAGGTAGTTGAATTTTTCTTTTTCACACTTTTTTTTTCACATTTTTTTTATTGTTGGTAAAAATCAAAATTTTTCACAATACATACCAATATTTGTAAAATGATATATAAATACATATGCATATATGTGGATTTGCTTACATAAATGTTATTTTATATATATATATATATATATATTTAAAGGTGCTTAGATTACCTAATTATTACTCAGAAATTACAGGGATTCCCATGTTCCCCACCTCCCACACCTCCCACAACATCCCACACCAACATTCTTCATCAGTGTGTTTTGGTATTGTACCACATTTCCAAATGAAACCACATTGTCAATTATGTTGTTTCCGATAGCCACAAATGCATTGAATGTGCTTTCTATTTAAAAAGAACTCAGCATGTATTTTAAGAAAAAAGAGTTGATTTTTTAAAATTAGAGCTTGACACAAATGCAGTTTATTCAGAACTACATCCAGGAGTTAGAAAATAAATTTATTTATTAGAAATAGGAAATTCGATCTTGAAAAAGAACAATTGTGTCATATAAAAAGGGGGTAAAGTTTGGTTTAACCTTAGAAATCACAATGTTACATAGAACTTATCTTTCTTATATCAAATAAGCATATATTTTGATTCCAAATATCTGACAGTATTTGTGTGTGTGTGTAAACAATTGTGTTTTTAAATTGGAGTATTTACAGAGTTGTTCCTTCTTTGCTTATCCATCAGGAATCAAATTTAATGTGCTTCGTGCTCCACTGGATAACATCCAAAGCAACAAAGCCCTTGAAAGGAATTTAACTTCCTTTGCTGCTTGAGGTGATCATGGCCCCCTCAGCTCCAGCAAGGGAAGCTGGATAGCTCTAAAAACAGCTGTTTCCAGGATGAAGAAAAAAATTTAAAGTCAATGCATAGTATTTTATTTTTTACTTATTTCGTATATGTTCTTTTTGAAAATGGAAGTACAGATATGAAAGGGGCTATGGAATTTTGTAGTCACTAGCATTTCTACCTCATAAGAAAGTATAAGTCACAGGAGAGCATAATGGTTACTATTTATGAATAAGAATTGTGTTCGCCTTTCTAGTTTTTATATTGCTACAAAGAGGTACACGTCGCAGAAAGTAGGTCTTTTATCTCTGAAATTCTTTGAGAATGTCGGTCTTAACATATTCAGAACGTCTCAGAATCTGAGTAAAAATAGGCTGTATCCGTTCAAAAGATGAATTTGTGATTTTTTGCATATATCCACCATATACCAGGTGGTAACATTGTATTGGATGAATGGTGAAGGAACAGAGAAATATACAAGGCACAAATGAAAGAGCTGGGAGATGTGGCATCTACAGCAGGAAAGCACCACCGATCTTTCCATAATACAGAAATGTTCCTACCCCACTCACCTTCCATAACAATCACTTAGTAGACATTATTTTCCAAATATTAATTTTAATACCTGATATTGGAAAAACAGCATCACTTACTTGATTATGAAATTTGCTCTGTTTTAAAATTATAAGGTAAAATAACTTTAAATTCTGCCTTGCTAAATTCTTAATGAAATTAATGATGGATTTGAACACTTCTGCAAACGGATCCATTCAGGGTCCAATTGTTGAAGCTGTTATTAAAGAACCTTGATTTTTATACAGTCTCTATCTTGATGAGCACGTAGGGAGAGCTGATAAATAAAGCTGTGACACTACATTTCATTTCTCTACTAGCCTAAGTGAGTGAAGGTTTGTTGGCTGCCACATCTTAAAAATGGAAAAATGTTTATAAACCTTCATTTATCCTCAACATGGGAATCATCCTGACCAACTGAAACAGTCTCTTTCCTAGGTATTTGGGCTTGAAAAATATCCCATTTATGTACCAGCAATCACCGTGTGTTGCCATTGCCACTCTGTCAACGTAACTCCTGATAGAAGAGATGTCCTACAATTTCTTCTTCCCTCAATGAAATTTTTCTTTCCAAGCCAATATGTTTTGTGCAACAGCCCAAAGGCTCAAAGGTGACAAAAGGCAAACAATAATTATTAGCCGTGCATATTATAGGTGACTTCTGATAGTACCTCCAAGTGAATTTGAGGGAGAAAGAGTGGCAAGTGGCACCTCAGGGTGATGCCAGATCCCTGCCTGTGAAAAATCATATTAACCTGAGTCTACAGTGGTCTCAAATATAGGAAAACATGTGTGTTAATGCTTACTGGGCCAAACAAGAGTTAAAAAGCCTGTGTCCTCTGGACAGTTTGATGAAGTATGCAACTTAGGAAATGTAACTTCAGTTTACTTTTGTGTGTAGGATTCATTGAAGTGTATGTGAAATAGGGATAATAACCCCTGGTCGAAAACCACTTTGAAAACTAGTCTATAAGAATGAAGTAGAATTGCATTAGTATGATGTAGGTTTTGGCAAAGGTACTGTAAGCTGTTGTAAATAAGTGGTCCTATGAATGTATACAAATAAATCTGCTTCCATAGAAAACTGCTATATACATTTATTAAAATGCAATCCCTTGTTATATTAAATTTCATGTTAGGTTGTTTCAACTCTGGAACTTTGTAAAATCTTTTGACCTTTGCTTTGGGGAAGGCTACTCTTATTTATTTTGTATGTTTTGGCTATGAAAGTCATAATAGATATAAAAATCAATTGTACACACTCTATGTAAGGCAATACTTTTAATAGAAACCCTGGCAAAGGAAATGAAGACGATGCTAGCCTTTTAAGCTATTATCTTATTTCCCTATAAAGAAGTCAGTTGTTTTACAGATTTGTTCTACAAATTATTTTTCTAAGAATTTTAATAATTAAACAGAAAGTAAATAAGTAAATTTTTATAAAAGTGTATGTGTTTAAAATAATTCCTCACATTTATATGGAGAAAACATTATAATATAAGCCATTTTATATTAATTATAAATTCAGTTTATATATATTATTTTTGTATTAAATATTAACTGAAAATATCGTATGTTGTATATTTTATATATACTAATGTTTTGGCAAAAGAGCACAAGTTTCAATCCTTTAAATGATATATGCCAAGGATCTCAACCTTAAAACTGGAGAATTATTTCTCTCTCTCTTTTTGTTTAGTTTTGATTGGCTTTCTTTCTTAGATTGAATTGTATTATTCTTACTAAAGACCTTGAAGAAGATGTTTATATTCCTTAATTAAAAGTTGTAGTCTTCAATTCACGAATAACATGAATTCAGATATTAATGTCTTTAGGGATTTGTTTGCTTTCTTTTTTTCCCCATTCTTCAAAGGTAAAACATGTACAAAGCTAATCTCAGGTAAGATTTTCCAATTTTTCTCTAAGTCATTATTTCTTAATGGAACTAAACAATACTTCGTCTGTTTCTGCTGTGGGAACACAGCCTTTTTTTTTTTTCTCCCAAACAAAATCCTATCCTGCAAAGCTAATAAATTGGCTAAGATTTACTTGTTGGGTGCTTACAAAATGACAGGTACTGTGCTAAGTACTTTACATATTCTCTCTCACTGAATCCTTTCACATAATCTATTAGACTGTTATTATATTCATTTTAGTGATGTGGAAATGAAAGTATTGAGACTGTAAATACTTTTCCCATGGTTATAGAAGTAATACACAAGAAAACAGATTTTTTTAAACCCAAGTTTGTCTAACTCAATATTATATTGTTAAATGAATAATTTCATATACAATGACATTAGAGATATCCATGACAGCAGTTCTCTAATGGATTAATCTAACAGCCTTAAGTAATCATAGAAAGACTTCTGAAAAATAATTTGACATTTGTGGCAGATCTAAAGGTAAAAGGATATTCCCTAGCAAGGAAGAACAATTTGCAAACTAATCTTGCCAAGATAAATATTTTAATGAAGATGAAATACTTTTCTTCCAGTTATTAGTTACCAGGGATAAGTGATGATTACTTAAATTTCCAAAAATGTACTGGAAATTCATATATTTTGTACCTCATAGAAGAGATCTGAGGATGGCAACTTTTTGCATGGGAAGTCAATCCATACCGAATAACTCCTAAACAGCTGAAGTTAAACTTTGGCTTATGATTTGTTAATCTTTCTTATAGGTACGACCTATAACAAAAATAAATGGTATGTTAACAAAAGCTTCAGAGTATCACATCGAGTCACTCTGCCTATCCGATATTTTTGACCCAATCTAGCTCCTCTTTAATTCATTTTAATTCAGTTTTTTTAAACAAATCAATTTTATTGATACATATTAATAAAACATACAATTCATCCAAAGTGTACAATCAATGATATTTGGTATAATCACATAGTTGTGCATTCATCACTTCAATCATTATTAGAGCATTTTCAGTATTTCAATAATAATAATAAACAAAAACAGACAAACAAGAAAATTCCTTACCACTCAATCTCTGTATGCTTCCCCCACTGTATATAGCCAGTGTTTCTGGCTATTCTGTCCAAAGTGTATAATCAATGGCTTTTAGTATTATCACAATGTTGAACATTCATCATCTCAAAAATTTTAGAACAATTTCATTACTCCAAAAAGAAATTTATAAAAATGTATAAATATATTATATGAAATATGAATATGGGTAGAAATGCATATATAAGACTGTTTTTCTTTGAAGCTGAACAAATGTAAGCTAATATTACAAAATGTTAATATCAGACAAAAACAAAATATTATACTAAGTGAAAGAGACCAGACAGAGTACTACATATTGTATGATTCCAGTTATATGAAATGTAGATATAAATCAATTTATAAAGATGAAATGAGATTAGTGGTTATATAGATCTGAGGAAGGAATGCTAAGGGGTGTAGAGTCTTTCATTTTACCTACAGTTTTAAGCCTAAAATTGTAATATTTTTTATAGCCTTGATTTAAATCCTTTTCTTATTTTCTGATTGATTTTAGTGTAAATTTTAGGCCTATGGGAAGCTTTTAAAATTTTGCTTCTAGCACCTCTTTCTATTCAAATCTCATCATTCATCAAAATCACAATGAGATACCATTTCATACCCACTAAAATGGCTACTATTAAAAAAAAAAAAAAGAAAAAAGGAAACCAAGTGTTGGAGAGGATGTGGAAAGATAAGAACTCGAATTCATTGTTGGTGGGAATGTAAAATGGCACAGATGCTGTGGAAATCAATTTGACAATTCCTCAGAAAGCTCACTCTAGAATTACCATACAACCCGGCAATCAACTTCTCGGTATATACCAAAAAGAAATGAAAGCAGGGATTTGAACAGATGTTTGCACACCAGTTTTCATAGCAGCATTATTCACATTTGCCAAAAGATGGAAGCAACCCAAGTGTCCATCAACACATATACGGGTAGACAAAATGTGGTAGAATATTATTCAGCCAAATGTGGAATATTATTAATTAATATTATTAGAATATTATTCAGCCAAATGTGGTAGAATATTATTCAACCATAAAGGAATGAATTTCTGATGCATGCAAAAATCACAGATGAACCTTGAAGATATCATATTGAGTAAAATAAGTCAGAAACAAAAGAACAAATATTTTATGATTTCATTATATTAAATAATTAGAATATGCAAATTCCTAGAGTCAGAAACCAGAAACAGGCTACTCGGGCCTGGGATGGGGGTAGGGAATGAGGTATTAATGGGCTTAATTGGTACAGAGATTCTGTTTGGGGTGATGGAAAAGTTTTGGTAATGGGTAGTGGTGATGTATCCTCCAAAATGATATGAGAATTTTCTCCATCCCTAATTAGTGGGAAGTAACTACAGAAGATGAGACCTTGCCCATTTCCCCTATATGAGGAATGCTCATAAAACATATCTTCTTAAGAGTAAGAAGAGTTTAAACACAAAGGGGGATTTGATAGCTGGAAAATGTGCTTATTAGAATTTCTTCACATAAGCAGTTCTGAAAATTCTAAAACTAATTGAGCTGGTTTTCTATTAATCTAATTTTAGAAGTTTACTCTTTGTCCTTAGTTCCCTGAAGGCCCCTCTCCTAAGAACCCTGACATCACCTGTTTTTCTTCTCCCCTACCCTTCTCCTTTGACTATAAAAACCCTAGTTCCCATTCTCACTTTGAACTGGTTTTGGAAAGATTCCCCCCGTTCACATTGTCAAATTTGTGAAATACACTGAATGTAGTTAAAAGGGGAACATTTAGTTTGCATATATGTTACAAGAATTTTTTTAAAAAAACAACATAGATTTGTACAACACAGTGAACTCTAATGTAAAATACGGGCTAAAATTAATAGTATAATTATAATAGTATTGTTTCATCAACTGTGAAGCAAGTTAGACAGGAAATGAATAAGTGGATCTGGAACCTGGCAAGAAGTCCGCATGGACAGCGATACCCCCAAGATGGCTGCTGGAAGACCCTTGTGAATGAGATTTCCTCTGGAAGCCAGGAGAAACCCCGGATATTCACCAGGGACATTATCATTGGACCCTCCAAGGGGATTGATGCGTGGGCTCATCAATCAAAACAACAAACAGCTGGGACTCCTCCCATGCCATTAGCAAATGGGCGGAATAATTAATGGTTTAAAAAACAAGCATAAAGGCCAAATCTCTCTTTCTCTTGTCTTTGGACCCCTGTTCTGGCCTTCTTTGCCCCTCCATGGATCAACACGCAAGTAAAACCTGGGCATTTATAATCTATAATGGGAAACTGTAGTCTGTATATCAGCCCTCTTTATCACTCTTCAGCCCCTTCCTCTCTACCTGGGACCCATGATCTGTTATTTCCTCCCATTTATCTTCCCTCCCTACCTTAATAAATTACTGGCCTAATCAACATGGTGTGCTCTTGAAATTCATTTTTTGCAGCATAGGCAAGAACCTAGACAAAATCTGGTTACAGTTGTAACAAAACTACCACACTAATGCAAAGCGTTAATAATAGGGAAAACTGTGTGTGTGGGAGGGGCATATATGAGAACACTGTACTTTCTGCATTTTTCTATAAATGTAAAACTTCTCTAATTAAAAAAAATGAAATTACCCAATAGAGGGATATATATTTAAGTGTATAAATTATTTGTTTATTATTTATAATATTTATTATTTATTTTACTATTATTATTTTGTTTACTTCAAAACATTTTAACATTTACAAAATTCTTTGAACAGCATGTTAGTATGAGAGTCTACATGATTCTACATTATATTAATGAGTGACAAATGTATATAACAGAAATAATATAATCCCATCTGAGTTTTGTCTGCAGGCGTTTATTAATTTTCTTTTCCTTTAACTGGGAATAATTCAAGTTTTATTCAAAGGCATCACTACTCTTTTGCTAAGAGTTTGCTCCATGAGAAACATGGCCTCGGAAGCTGCTGCAAACATGCAAATGGCTTTCATATGAAATGAAGTGCCACATATTTTATTATGCAATTGAAAGGTACTCTGCTCTTTCAGCAAATGCTGTATTTTGGGGAGTACCTCAAAAGTTTTTTGCAGTTAATGTCTAATCTATTAATTCTTTCTGCACAACAGCAGCAAACAAGTTTTCAAGGGCTTCCTGAGTATAAAATCTGGACCCAATCTCTAGCTATATAATTTCATCAGCAGGAAGTGCCTTTTTGCAGACCTTACTGCTAGTCTGATAAAACCACTGATTCTGCTGCTGTTGATAAACTCCCTACATTAAAGTCTTCAACCTTCAACAATTTTCAATTCCAAGCAAAACCCAACAATTTTATTTTCTGTGTGGTTCTCATCTACCCAGAGTAATATAGTGTGTTTTCCCACAGCATATCAGGTAAGCTCAGCTCACGATGGTGAGAAAAGTTTCCTAGGTTCATTTTCCAGAACAGTAGCCGCTTAGCATTGCCTGGATTGAACCTCTACTTTCCCCAAACTAATAATGAAGGTGCTTTTACATTTTCATCCATGGTGGTAAGAAAAACTCAATCCTCTGGCTAACTTACAGTTTAACTTTCTCTCTAGTCTGTGGACTTTCAGAAAAAGTTCCTCCAAAGACTTTGAGCATGAAAGGTTGTAAAAAAAGAGAGACACATCCTAAAATTCTTTTATTATTCAGTGTTATTTGGTGAAAGGAGATTCTGGGTTTATTTTAAATGACTTATGGTTTTTGTGTTAGTGGCTTTTTCTCACTGTAGAAGCTTTGACCAAACTGCTTTTCAAAGACAAGCTTAAGTCCAAAAATGATTTCCATTGCAGTTTTGCAAACAGACTGCTAAAGACCATGGTTTATCTGTAGCCAATTGAAATAAGCTCGACAAATGAAGCCATCAGCACTCACAGGGGAAGTGTGGGAGGTGAAGCTCATATTAAGTGGGCTTGGAACTGGGATGGAGTAGAAAGTTTTGAGCTTCATCTCCAGAATTAGACTCAGCTACCAGAAGACCTCCAGAGCAAGCAAGGGTCAAGTGCAATGAATGATAAGCCAAGGCCAAGGTGGCATATTCAGATATGTTGGAAATCCAGCATGATTTTAACCAGGAGAAGGAAAGAGATTTGCTTACATCTACCTTTATTGATGACAGGCATCTCTGCAGGGGGATATGATATGACAGAATTTGTAGACACATTAGACCAGCAGTTCTTTTACCTCAATTGGGTCAGAGTGTCCTTTGAGGAAAAAATGTGGCATGACTGAACATTTTGGGGGATGGTGGTGGTAAGAATGTCCATGACTTTCATCTGAGTCTCAATTTCTCAGGCAGAGGTAGGCAACCCTGCCTGCTCTGGAGTGAGGACATATGACAAGATGGCAGTTTGCCTCTACCTGCAAACCAAAGCCTTAACTTGGAACAGAGTCTGTGGGAGAGGGCATTTTGGGCCAAGTGCTGGCATTGTTTCTCAAGTTTCAAGTTGCATGCTTTAAATACCAGAGACGTGTCAGGTCCCAGAATTACTTCAGGTTGGAAAGGACTGTTCAGCTTAGTCATTTGCGTGTAAACCCACAAAACAACAGCATATTTGACTAGAATTTCTGACAGTATTTAAGGCAAAATCCCCCTAGTTTGGTTCCTCCAGTGGAAATGGTCAAGTTGTCAATAATCCCTGAACTTTTTCTTTGTTAGTCTGCTAATAAAGTTCTCTACCTGGCCTTCCACACAGAGTCACTTCAGCTAGAGTTGAAGCAATTTACCAGAGCTTTCTCATCACAGCAGACCATTGCCTTTTCTCTCTCCTCTGTTTCATGATTCCTTTATATTGCTCAAACCTTTCCAAGGATCCAAGAAGAAAGAATATGCAAGGATGGAAATAATGGTTTAATAAATTAGACAGTAAAAAATTCCTTTATAATGATCAGGGTTGAAGAGCAAGAACTTAAAAATAAAAACATATTATATTACCATCACCACCCCACCTTGTAAGAGCAGTTAATACCACTGAATTGTATATTTGAATGTGGTTAAAAGGGGAAATTTTGGGTTGTGTATATGTTACCAGAATAAATTTTTTAAAAAATCATAGGACTATACAACACAAACAGTGAATCCTAATGTAAACTATGGATTACAGTTAATAGTATAGTTATAATAGTATGTTTCATCAATTGTAACAAAAGTACCACACTAATACAAAGTGTTAATAATAAGGAAAACTGTGTGAGGAGTATATGGGAACACTGCACTTTCTGCATGATTTTCCTATAAACCTACAACTTCTCTAAAACACACAGAGACACACAAACATGTTATAGTACACTACTTAAAAACAAAGACAAAAGCATGTACATTTAATTTTAGGCAGCAGTGTTTGATTCGAAAAATTAAACCCTTTTATAGGTAAAGCGAGGGGAAAATCCATCAGCTGTTGAATAGTATGGGTCCAAACGATAGGGTGTATATTTACTCTTATGAATTGCTGAAAATGTTCTCATATTTTACTTCTTTAGTCACTAAGCAGAGTTAAAAATATTTAACCCATCCCAAACTTTTTTTTTTTCGGGAAGTACTGGGGATTGAACCCAGGACCTCATACGTGGGAAGCAGGTGCTCAACCACTGAGCTATATCCACTCCCCACCATCCCAAACTTTTAAGACTAAATAGTGTAAATGATGTGCATGCTTTTCTTTCTCCAGAAAAATCTTTAGGTAAATTAAGAACTGTGTTTCTTTCTGTTTATTTATTGTATAAATGTCACAATAAAGGAAAAATGCAGAAACAATTAAAATTATTATTTTTTCACTACTCTAACACACTCTTCTTGTATTTATCCATCTAGTACTTTGCAAATATATAAAATTCACTATAGCTATTTTTACAAGTAACATCATGCCCTTCCCATGGAATGCTTTCCCATCATTTTCTCTCATGAAATGTGTCTTTGCAGAGGCAACTAAAACCCTACCTCTTTTTTAAGCTCTGGCAAGGCTTCTCTCTGCTATCTGAACTTTCCTTTACCCTCCCAGCTTTCACTGAATGGAAGCTTCCTCTACAATCTACCACACAATCCCATGCATTGCTTTTATTGTTTACCTATTTGATAGTAACTATTCAATAGTAAATAAACAAAAATTAGAAAACTGGGCAATTTAGGTATGTAGAGTCCCTTAGGGGAAAGTGAATCATGGCTATTTTATTTTTAATGGTAGAATTTTTCCATTCAACATCCAGAGTATAGTGATAAATAATTTTTAGAGTTACAGAATGGAATGTACAATAATTTTCTATTTCAGGGCTATTCGTAAATGTCTTGAAGAATACTTATTTATTTTTGAAAATCTACAGTTATTGCCTAAAAACAAATTGTATTAAAAGCACATAAATACAGCATAGCAAACTATGATCAATTGCAGACTCATAACATTTGGCTTCTGTATACCAAAGAAAAAATAATTATAGCAACGTCCGACAGGCCCCAAAATAAAAAGTATATTTATCCTTAGACAATCCCAGCAACAGTACTGCCTGGTTCCCTTCTAGACAAGGTAGATGAGCCCAAAAAGTTTCTCCTCTCACAGAAAATAAACAGGTAAGCCGAAAAATAAACTCCTCATTCCACGGATAAAAAAATTGAAACCCAGAGTCTTGGGTGAATTGACTGAAATAACACACAAAGTGTGCTAGAGATGAGAGAGAATCAAATACTGCAATCATTCATCACTATTTGTTTTTGTAAACAATTCTTAAGATATCTACACATAATTGTCTTTATAGTTGGGACTCTAAAAACACTAGGCTCATTTTTTGTGCATTTGGTAACGTTAATTTAAAAAAGCGTCAGTTTAGATTTAAAACTTGTATTTCTCTCTTTTACATCAGAAGAGAGCATAAATACAGCAGGAAGCATTCAAGTTAGACATTAGGAAGATTACTTGACTCCTCGGGGAATGTGAGGCAGAAACTGGGCTGCTGCTCAGGCAAGCTGCAGAATTCTTTAAAGAAAGGATGATTTTTTAAAAATCTTTCTGAGTTAGTTTAATGATTGTGTGGTTAAATGAAAATGGAGATGATGACTTTTTAAGGCCTCTTATAGTTAAATAATTTTGATAGTGAATATTCATATCAAATCATTTCATTAAAACATAGGTAACAGCCTTGGGGCCTTCACCTCTGCCCAAGGACTTTTGTGTTATTGAATCAAGTCTGAAACATTAATCTTTCAGAAACATTTATAATGGAAGGATGAATTCTTAAATTCTGCTTGGGTACAGGCACACAAATAGAAAGGATGCATTTTCCTTGTTTAAGACCTGGGAAAACAAAATAATTGATAGCAATTATTTCAAACTGTACAAAAAAACAGCCACAAGAAGCCTTACTGGCTTCATCAAAGAGTTTTCTAACCATCAAAATGAAAATCGTCATTTGACTTTTAGACAGAGCCGTTGCCCTTGCAATTTTTTCAAGTTCAGTTTTTGTTGTGCTCACTCCAGTTATCTCCTTTTGCCAAGTACAGACAGCAAAATTTAAAGCCACAGCCTATAGAGAAATAGATTTGAAGCTTAGCCAGGGCCACTTTGGATATTTCCAGAAAAAATAAATACAAACTTTATTTTAGTTGGTGGGAAGGGGGAAGCATGCATAAAAGATAAGGAAATGCATTTTCATGACAAATATAATGGGCTGGCATAGAAGCAGTCTTAGGATTCCAGGAGTTAGAAAGAGATGTAACTATGCCTCTTTCCTTTTACCTAGCATCCATTCTTTAAAAAGGAAGGAAAAAGTGGAGAAAGAATAAATTTCCTTAGAGATAAAAAGGATGAGCATCTAGAAAAAAAATAATGTAACTATGAGGCTTTTGCCGAGGGCTCAGTTTGAGGATAGAGTGACAGTTTTGACAAAGTTGGTGGAAAATAAAATTTGCTTTGTTTAGTTAGGTCCCTCTTAACACTGGATGCATTTTTCTACACTACCTTGGTTTTCACTTAAGGTTTTTGAGAAAGAACAGAAGAGCAGACAAACAACCACAGAACACCTTCCCAATTTTTGGATAAAATTTCACCTAATGCAATTGTGGCGCCAGGGCTACGGATAGGATGGTACAGTTCAAAATATGTTTATATAACGTGGCTGCATGCCTCTGACATCTTTTAAATTCCTTTCTGAGGACTTCAATCACCCCATGTTCGCTCATCCGAAGCACTTTATATTCTCAAATATCTCAGTTAGGTTCGCCCAAAAAAGCCAGACATTGAATAAAGGGAGAGAATAAAATAGATGCAGATATTTCAAAGTTCTTATTTTTACCTCGAATGTTAAAGTGGAGAGATCTTTACCTCAATAGTTATGATATTTCAGAATATATAGCTTTTGGTCTCACTCTACCACATGAAAACCATTGCGTTTGACCAGTGCCTTGGGAATCACACACACACACAAAACTATTTTTTTTGAAAAATTAGTATTAAAAGAGACTTTGACCTCAACTGTATTTTTGCCATTGAAGAATTTAAGACTCATGGCCCTCTGGTTATTTAATTCATCCACAATCAGGTAAAATAAGAATCCGGTCAATGTTATTTCAAGTTCAGTGGTCTTTGCACTACACAATGCTACCTCCCTGTTTACAAGAAGTTCAAATCTGGCCCAGAGTCATAAGTATGAGCATCACTTGTCACCTAGCTGCTCAACAAGCAATGTAAAATGAGTTATATTCTTCTTAGGTATTGATTGCATCCTGGAAATCATTCACTTGATAACAATTAACAGTTTTAGCTGAGTGGATGAGTATCATAGAGTGAGGAGTGAAGCTAATTAATGAGGAATTCTGGGAAGTCGTGTTCATCCTTTCCTGTTGGATGGTTAGACATTACACCTTGGAGTTGTCAAATGAGCAACACCTTTGCATCAGTATTAAATTCACACACACACAAATTAATTACAGGAAAGCTCTTTCAAACCCACTTTGTCAACTCTCTCTACAGAAAATTCTCACTTAGGCAGGAAAAGTCAAGTATCGCTGTCTTAAAATACCCTTGTTTTTATAAGTCTGCTCTGTCTCATATTTTTTTTCTTCTGGAAAAAAGATGATGATATAGAATCTTTTATTTTTTTCTCTTTTTTTAGATGACAGAGAGACACATCTGTCTGAAAGATTAGGTTTAGTGAAACAACAAACCTGACATTAAACTAATTCCCATTAGACTGTCATCAAGTAGTATCTCTACTAATACAAATTGTAAGAACTTGATGTTTCTATTCAGTACTGAATTCATACTGATATGAACACTAGACCCTCGGAAGAGTCACGTGTTTCTTATTTTAGAAAATGGTAAGCAAGGCAACACATGTCCAAACTAAGGGCAGGGAAATGTAATAAACAGCTACAGTAACTCTGGTTCATCTAATTTGCCCTTTGAAGCTTCAATTGTAACATATCCACTTAGATTTTCCTTTTCAGATAAATGCTTTGAATGATTTTGCTGTTAAACTTTAGTTGTGTGAAAACAGTCCCCTAGTTTGAGTAAATATAGAGTGTACATGTGGTCTAAGATATCCTGAATTGGGGAACTTTGAAAACCTTGGAAAGGCTATGCATGGCAGCAATTCCAAAGTCCCTTCCTTAGGAGCTTCAAGCTTTTCTGGGAGTAATACCCTCAGAAACCTTTTTGATCATTCAATAATGTTTTCTGTATAAAGTTTCCTAGGCAAACTTTTCCAAGGTGAACATTTATTGTACCTTGCTTACACCTGGGAGTAAGTGCGTTGCTTATTCTTCCTTTATGTTTCTGAGTGAAAAAGATACAACGTTGTACCTGACTCTCGTATTTCAAAAACCCACTGCCCATTTCAGAATTTTGTGTGAGATGTAGTTGGTAAGATACCTTATTAGAACATCTCAGTGTATGCTAGGGTCTTTCTTAGCAAAATAAAACTAACAATGTGTGGACGAGTTTTTAATATTTGAATGCTGTTTCAGTTTGCAACTTTCATTTTGGTCTTGAGATTAATATTACTAAGTCAGTGGACCACAGTAAGATTTCAACTGCTAAACCTCATAAAACCTAGTTAGGTCCTGGAAGCAGCTCTCGTGAAACCCACACTGCTATCTATTAACCCTGTTGACCAAGGCAAGACTAACAAGATTACATTAAATTAGGAATGCCAGATGTGGCTTTATAATTTTTGTAGGTCAAAGTTTAAGGTCAGACTTGACTATTTGCATGTATGACAAAGGGAGACTTAGAAGATATTGTATAACTCATAAAGCAATTTGTTTACTTGCTGTTTTTGCTAATGAATAATCTGTATAAAGTTAAAAATTTAAAAATCATCAAAGAAGGTACTTTTCACATACCAATTTTTTGCTAAGATATTATCCATTTGGAAAAAGAGATAACACATTTTCTTTTACCATTCAGCAATAATGTAATTCACCAAACATTTAGTGAGTATGGATTCTATGTAAGCTTTTTGCTAGCTATTGTGGCTATAAGAATGAATATTGTGGAAGATCAGGCAGAAAGAAAGAAGCCAGGAAATTTTCAAAGGGTATGATGATGAGTCCCATTTTCCAGAATATGGCTCACTGATGGGAAAGAAATATTTTCCAGCTCGGAACCTCTAAAAATGCAAGATAAAATACATGAAGAATATGTTTGATAACATGGTTGAGGGAGAAGAAAGTAAGAACAATAATCAGAGACCTGAAGAGGAAGGGTTATTCTCCAGAGGTAAGCAAGTGCTGGATTTGGCTTTGACCTTGAAAGAAATGCGAATTTCTGGTGGGCTGGGGACTGAGTTTTAATGGGTCATGTGTTTGGAGGACAGCAGGAAAAGTTTGTATCCCAGGAGGGTGAGACTCTAGATCAGAAAGACCCCATGCATAAAGGACTCGCAAAGTGCGATAAGCTCAAGGGTTAAACTGGGGAAAAATATACCCATCAGAAGAAAAATTGCATGCCTCAACTTCACTCTGGCCTTGAGAAAAGTAGAGAAAAAAAATCCTCCCTTGAAATTTGTCCACAATAAGCCCATATTTATAGCTATGGATGGAATTCACGCTATTTGCATGACCTACAAAATACCAAGAGAAGAATTTAATTTACAGTTGTTTTAGGCTAGAAGCACTCCAAAAGGCTGAAGCAAAAGGAAGAAACAAACACAAAGGCTTTTTGGTGAAACACATTTTAAAACTAGACCTGAAATTTTTCCCACAGGCAAAGTTCCAAGGAAGTTAACTCCTAGTCGAAAAAAATTCTTAAGCACAAGAGAAAACAAGGTACCATGAGTAAGCATCAACTGACACAACAATCTCGAGTATCATATCTGCAAACGCTTTAGTTACTGAATTTATAACATATTAAATACAAAATAGTTGCATTTAGTTTATTAAAAAAAATAAAAGAAAGGTTTGAAGTTATCACAAACATACCTAAACATTTTCTGAACAGATCTGAAAGAGTATAAATAGCATTTCCGGATATGAAATATACAATAAATGAAATTTTTAAAGTTGTTTGAAGGATTTCTACTTCCCAGAATATGGCAGACTAGGTTATTTGGACCAACTCTGACACTGAACATAATTTAAAATAATTAAAAATAGTTTTAAAATATTAAGAGCCACATAGCAAGAAATTACCAGGTCAAAATCTAGGACAATCCAGAGAGGCAAACAAGGCACTAAAGTAAACATACGCCTGAGGTCATTTGGTAATCTAGAAAAAGATGAACTTCACTTCAGACGGACTTTGCAGATCAGAAGGGCAAAAGTTAAAGCCCAGAATTTATAGGAGAACCTCATCATGTTAAGCTGGAACACCATATATCTACAAATTTAGAGAAAGTATAAACCAGAAATAAACCAAATAAACCTGCCCTCTCTCCCAACCTCAGGGGATCACACCGAAAGTTGCTTTTGCATTGAGTATAACAGTAGGAAAAAACCACTGCTTCCTATTCTTGTTTGCATTTTCAGTCCAAATTTGCATCATGTGAGTAGTCAAAAAAAATTCCAACTATGCATTTAATTTAAACTTTTCTCTGACTGGTAAAGTCCCTAGCTACATGACAAAAGGAAATGCAAACCCTGTATGGAAGAAGACAGTCACTTTCATTGTAAGTTCATAGATAAGCCACAAGAATTTTTTCAATGCAATGAGGGCACACAGTCAAAAAAAAAAAAAAACACACACAAAGAAATAAGTAACCATGAAAATGAATTAGCAGGGTTAATAATAATAATTAAAAAAACAGAGAGATAAATGGACCTTTAAAGAGCTCAAATGCCAGAACTATCAAAAATTTATAAAACAACCATGCTTAGTATGCTTAAAAACTCTAAGATAAAGTTTGTAGTATCTGTATGAAACAAGGGGCTATAAAATTGACTTCTCAGATTTGAAAAACAACCAAAGAGAATTTATGGAAATAAAAACATAATAAATGAAAGTAAAAATTCAATGGATGGGATTAGAGCCAAATTAAACACAGCTGACTAAAGAATTAATAAATTTGAATATATATATAAGAAGACATTATTGAGATGTAGCATGGAGACATAAAAAGATTTAAAAAATAACTTAGTGAGAGATAGTAAGATATGAAGTGTAAGGAAAAAAGCTCTACAATTTATTTAATTGTAGTCCCAGGTGGAGAGGAAAAACTAAGGAAGATGGTTTATAGTTTTTGAAGAGTTAATGTCTAAGAATCATAAATGATAAGAGGAACATGTCTCAGATAAAAGAAGTGAAACATCCTAATAGATACATTCATGCATACATGCATTCTTAACTAGTTACATAAATAAAATATACATGGGTAAATACATAGCAATGAATAAAAGAAAGATATTCTCACCCACACAGCATAGTGAAACTGCATTTGGGAGTGGGAGTAGAAAAGAGATTGCCTTCAAAGGTATGTTGGTCAGAGGAGCAGGTTACTTCACAATAGCAATAATAAAGCCAAAAGATAGTGGAATTCTAGTTTCAAAGTTCTCAAAGAAAATAACTTTAATGTAGGGTGCTATACCCAGCTAAACTATTTTTCAAGAATAAAGTGAAATAAAGTCAAGAGAGAAAATAGAACCACCAGGCTTCATAAAATCTAGCCTGGACCTTGCACAGAATTACTTTTGCTATAGGCTATTGGTCAAAGCAAGTCACAAGGTGGTCCAAATTCTCTGAGAGGGAAAATCAAATCTATCTCTTAATGAATGGAGCAGCATTTGAAAACAGGGAGGGAAGGATTTGGTAGGGATCATTTTTGGAGACTATTGCTGAGACTATCTACCACAATATAAAGAATTTCCCTGGATCATTATGGTGAAAACAAACAAGACAATAAAAAGCTGAGTAAAAGACATAAATAGGTGTTTCCTAGAATAGGATAACTAAACAGGCAATAAATAAATGAAAAAAAAATGCTTATATTCTTTAACAAATGCAAAAGTTGGCAAATGTTCTGTACTGTATTGTTTTCTTTTTAAATGGACAATATCAGATGTTGGTACAGGGATAGAGCAATGGAAATTGTTTTAGTTTGTTAAAGGCTGCCAATGCAAAATACCAGAAATAGGTTGGCTTTTATAATGGGCATTAACTAAGCTGAAAGATTACAGTTCTGAGACTGTGAAAATGTACAAATCAAGACATCATCAGAGATGCTGCCTCACCAAAGATCAGCTGCTGGAGAGCCTGGACTCCTGCCATATGGCAAAGGCACAATGGTAGCCAGTCTCTACAGACATCTCTGCCTTCCCCTCCGGGCTCACTTTCTCCTCAAGCTCAGCTGTGGGTGATCAGGCATGTGGCTTTTCTCTCCCCTCTCCTCCAGGCCTTATCTCTTTCAGCCTCTTGTGGGCCTCTTTCTGTGCCCCTGTGCGCCTCTGATTCCAGCCTCTCAGGGTTTCTCTGTCTCTGTTGCTTTCCTCTGTGTGTCTCTGCTTTCAGTCCTCCATTTATGAAGGACTCCAGCAAGAGGACCACGACCCACCCTGGGTCTGGCCTCACTGAAGCAATCCAAAGGGTCTCACAACCACAGGAATGGATTAGCTCCAAGAACATGATCTTTTCTGGGATCCACAAAAAGCCCCAAATTGTCACAGAAAATCTCACACATTGTTGACTGAAGTAAAAATTGGCACAACTTTGGCAAACAATCTGGCATTGAATAGAAAATTTTAACAAGTGCATATCTGATGACCAGTAACTCTAGTTTTAGGTATATAAGCTAGAATAAATCATGTACTTGCCCAGAAAGAGACAGATAAAAGGATGTCAATTAACAGTAGAGTGGTAAATATTTATAATCTTTGAGTAGAATTTTACACAATAGTGAAAATAAATAACCTATAGCTATATTCAACAACACGAATCAATCTCAAGCATAATGTCAATCAAAAGAAGCCAGATACAAAATAATGTAAACCATTATGTGCTATTTACACATCATTCAAAAATAACCTAGTAAGGGAAGCGGGAGTGGCTCAGTCGATAGAGCCCCCGTTTACCATATGGGAGGCCCCGGGTTCGCTTCCTGGGGCCTCCTTGTGAGGGCAGGCCGGCCCGCGCAGCCTAGTGGGCTAATGCAGCAAGCCCTCACAACAGGAAGCGGGTGTGGCTCAACCGATAGAGCCCCCGTTTACCATGTGTGAGGCCCCGGGTTTGCTTCCCGGGGCCTCCTTGTGAGAGCAGGCCGGCCCGCGGGGCACGAGGGGCTGATGCAGCAGGACCTCACAGCAAGGGGGAGATAAGCAGACACGGAGAAGACACACAGCGAATGGACACAGCAAGCACAAGCAGCAAGGGGGGGATAAATAAATAAATAAATCTTAAAAAAAAAAATAACCTAGTAAAAATTATTGTTTATATCTGTATAATACATGGCATAATTATGAAAAAAGCGGAGTATATTTAACCCAAATTGTATAATATTTCAGGAGAGAGAAATGTGAATGTCTTATTTCTTAGTCTGTGTTGTGTATACATGCATAGATGTTTATTTCATATTTTAAAAATTATATCACCATTATTCAAAATGTGCATATATATTTTATGCAGATAAAATGTGCGTATGTGTCTCATACCAAATGTATTTGACAATAAAGAGACTAGATAAAAGCATGGTATAAAAACAAGTTCTGGGTGGATGTGGGGAGACAGAAACACTCATACACTTCAGTATGACTGGGAGTAGAAATTGGTATATCCATCTTTCACCAACAATTTGTCAATACTTAGTAGAGTTGACCCTGTAAATTGTCTCTGATCCTGTAGGTAAGCAGAGAATCTCTCAGGTGCAAAAAGAGACATGTACAATGATGTTGATTGCAGTGTTTTGTTTATAATATAATATTAAAATGCCAACTAACAGGGAAATGATAAATAGAGGCATAATCACACTATATGATACAGTAGTTAAAATCATTGAACTAAGGTTACAGATACCAATGTAGGTAAACATGGTGAAGCAAAATTTAATTAAAAAAAAACAACTAGAATGATATGGAGAATATTTTTAAGAAACACAAAATATTGCTTCCAGATAATTATGAAACAAACATGTGAAAATATGAATGAAAGTAAATATACCAACTTTAGAATAATTGCTCGATCTTTGAAAGCCCCTGTTTCAGAAAGGTCGAATTACTTTCTTGAGGTTACCCATAAATTTTACTTCAATATCAATGATCTTTAAATTGGTATAGCTATGAAATCGAGGGCAGAAGTATTATGAGGACACAGGGAACTGGGAGTCAGGAAGATGTAGAGGATGTAAGAGATGGTTCAGAAAGGAAAGTACAGGGACATGTCTGTCTTCTAGGGCTACCCCTGTTTTTCTGTATGTAGTAAGTTGGAAAAGTAGGAGGAAAGGAAGAGAAAACTTGTCTGAGTACTCCATCTATAGTCTGTGATGAAGTCACTAAAATACAATACAGTTCACTATAGTTTTGCATAATGTTTTATTCCTTTCAAAATACTTTGCACACATTTTTGACTAAGGTCAAAGTACGTAGGGTAGGAAGCATTTTTCTGGTATTTCCATTTGGAAACTGAGCACTACCCATATTAAATGACTTACTCAAGGTAATGCAACTAGTTAGTGATATAGGTCACGGTTGAATTCCTTTCTCTTTTAAAATGTCAACTTTTTTGTTTGACAATCCTCTCTTCCTCACTCTGTTGGCCTATCTTCCAATCCAAAGAGAGTATCACATAAATTTTTATCCACACAAACCTTATTATTATGGTCAGGGAAATTTTGAATAGAAAAAAAAGAATAGGGTCATGCATTCTAATAATATCAAAACCTAGCAAAGGAGGTTCATAAATCATGTTGACAGTAGCTCCTTAACAGTTTATAAAGTTGGGAATGAATAAAAGTATAGCTTGCTTTACAGGGATGATGATATCTGTAAAGAATTCTGCAGAGTGGTGCAGGCAAAGCTATGGCACCTCTGTAAAGTGATGGATAAAAAAGAGGGAGCTTCCAGGAAGAAGTCTACTCTACACAACTTTATGTGGCACCTAGATGTCCTAAGAAAATTCGCCATTCTTACTTAAAATGCTTTCCTGTCAATCTCTCTTCCAGAGATTAAGTACTTGGCCTCATGCTATTGAAGTTTTCTATTATAATCATATTCATTGTGATTTAATAAATACTGTATTGGTACATAAGGTCCTGGGGAGATATGTTCTTTGACAATCATATTGAGTTTAAGGCTAGTCTGGGCAATACATAGATTATATGAGTTTTTAACTCTAGGCGATATATGTTCTCTATTCTGTTTATATAGTTGAAAATGCCAAACAGGCTGTGATTTTCAAAGTCTTTTAATACATTCCAGTACTTAAAAAAAATAAGAGGAGAAGATTATGAACACCATAATTTCAACAAACTTAAAAAAAATTGTATTATGGATGGCTCTTATTGAACTAATAGATTGAGATTAAACTTTCAAGAGAACTATTGCTGGTTTATTTAACTCAAAAAAATCTCCTCTTTTACCTCTGTGATTCCTTTCCACCCACCTCTGGAGTCTACTTGTACACATTTTTATCATGTGTCCCTATGAAGAACTCTTTGAAGGATGAGAGAAAGGAAGGGGGAAATGAATTGGGCAGAGTGAAAAAATAGTGCGGGGAAGCCTGGGAATTCTCAATTGGTCTAAGAGTAGCAACATGGCTTTCCAGTTAAGAGCTAAAGTTCTAAAATTCAATATAATGCATTCAAATCTCAGATCTTCTCCATGTTTGTTACGTGACATTTCATAACTTCATCTTATGTCTTTATTACTTCATCTGTAAAATGGGAATGCTGAAAGTATTTAACTTATAGAACTGTTGCAAGAATTTAACAACAAGGTGCAAATGGCAAATAGCAAAGTACCTGAGTACATAGAAAGCATCAAATAATCATTAGCTTTCCATTCTTTTCTTTCTGAAAACTGGGATATTCTGAGCCTGTTTTTCTAGAGCTACTCCCTCTCCTCATCACAAAATGACTTCTTTCTCTCCCTCTTATCCATTCAAGTGGTGTTCATTCAACATTAAGCTATAAACAGACACTACCTAGGGATGTGATCTCCTTCCATCTAGAAGATGGGGCACTGGAGAACTGGTTGAGAGCAAGAATAATTTCACTCTTATCCAAGATTGTAAAACATCAGTGATGTCGAAAACAGTATTTGGGAAGCATATAATCATTACTTTAATTCCTCCTGTCATCTAAGGAAATGTTTTATGATCAAGTGAAAAGGAGCCCTATAACTCTGATGCTTATTATTTTTGAGGCACAGCCTTATTCCCACAATGCCTGACCACACCCTTATCCCCTAATGGTACCACACCTTCAGTTCTTAATTGGAAAATCTCCATTATGAAATGTATGTATTGCTTAAACTTAAGAGCTTTATTCTTGAGAAACTCACATACTTAATTGCATCTTGTCTATCACCAATTTCAAGAAGGAAAGATAGGTTATTTCCCTGTTTTTATTTCCACTCACTATATGTACATCCCTTCAACACCCCTTTAGGACAGGCCATCTTGGTTAAGAAAGCTTGATAAGGGCATTTAAAGAATAATGCTTGATGCTGTTTGAATAAAATAAATGATGATATATAAATAGGTATTAACCATGGTTGACCACTCCGGCCAAGCTGCTAGAGGATCCTCTGGAGGTCTAAAAGATCTACTATAAAGGAGTTTTGCATGATTGCTTTGTCTGGGCTGCACATATGCTTTTATTTTTTTTAAGTGATATTTCACTATTATTTCAATAAAGGCTGCTCAAACAGACTTTGGGCATGATCTGTGAAAACTCCTCTGAAGCAATAACTAAAGTGGTGGAGTTTATTTTCATGTTAATTCTCTTAGGTTACATGAAATTGGAAGACATATATACACACTCACTTATTCAACAGTGACTCCTGGATGCATATTAAAGATGATCACAAATTTGAGACTCCTTCTATCAGAATGGGTCTAATTCCCCTCCCCTTGAATCTGTTGCTATGTGATTCTCTTTTCATGATTCTCTGGTAAGCAGTACAGTGAGGTGGAAGTGATGCTGTATAATTTCAGATGCCAAGTTAGAAGAAGCCTGGTGGCTCCTGTTTGATATCTTGGGTTGTCCCTCCTTGAAAGGTGGGTACTGTGCTTTGAGAAGCCCAAGACACACGGAGAGACCACAGGCAAATGCTCAGGGTGACAGCTCCAGCTGAGTTTCTGGTTGACAACCAGAATCAGCTGTCATCAGAGTGAGTAGTCTATCTTTGGGAAGGGAGACCCCAAATAACCACCCACTTAAAAATTATTATTATTAATTTGTTAATTTTATTTATTTGCTTTTAACATAAAGATTTAAATTTTATTGAAGATAAATATATATCTATATCTACTTTAGTTTCCTAGCAGCTAAAACAAATACCAAACACTGGGTTGGCTTTAAGCAACAGGAATTTATTGGCTCATGGTTCTGAGGCTAGGAGAAGTCCAAAATTGAGGTATGAGATAGGCGATGCTTTAGAAGACTGTGGCATTCTGGGACTGGCTGCTGGCTATCCTTGGTTCTTGGCTTTTCTGTGACATGGCAATGCACAGGGCAGCATGCTCTCCTTTCTTTTTTGAGTTCCATTGATTTCTAGTTTCTGGCTGCTCCCTATGGCTTCTCTTTCCATCTGACTTTCACTCTGTTTATAAAGGACTCCAGTAATCTAGATTAAAGCCCCACCTGATTCAGTTGGGCCACACCTTAACTGAAGTAACATCTTGAGATCTTATTTACAATGAGTAAATCTTATTTACCCACCAGAATGCAGACCAAGACCAAGAACCTATTCAAACTGGGATACATATTTCAATTCACCACAGCCCACCATCTGGATCCCCAAGATATGTTCTTCCTACATGTAAAACAAAATTTTTCTATTACAACATTCCAAAAACCTTTAGTTATTTCAGTAATAATGCTAAGTACAAAATTTCATCAAAATTAGGTTATGGGCATAGTCTGTCCTAGGGCAAAATTCCTCTGTCTGATGAATCTGTGAAACCAAGAAAACAAGTTATGTGCTTCCAATATACAATGAAGGGACAGGCATAGGATAAGTATTCCTATTCCAGAAGGGAGAAATTGTAAGGAAAACCAGGGTCATGGGTCTCAAACAAGTCCAAAACCCTGCAGGGTAAACTCCATTAGATTTCAAGGTCTGAGTCATCTATGGATCCATGTTTTGTCCTCAAGGCCTGATGGAACAGCAGCCCCACCTCTTCCAAGCTCTTGTCCAGAGGTCTTGCTCTTCCTGAACACTGGAACACAAGCCCCACCCTCTCCAAGCATGGGGATGCTGCTGGGCTCCCCATGAATGCCTGGGCACAGCACCTTCCACACTTAGCTTGGAAGTCTCCTCAGCTAAATATCCAAGTTCATCAGTTACAAGTTCCACTCTCAATCTAATATGAGAACACAATTTTGCTAATTTCTCTGCCACTTTATAACAAAGATAACTTTTCTTCAAATATCCAATAGTATGTTCCTATTTCCTTCTAAGACCTCACTGGAAGACCTTCAATGTCCAAATTTTTACCAACAGAGTCTTCAAAGCAAACTAGGCTTTTTCTATCAAGCACCTTACAATTTTTTAAAGCCCTACCTGATGCAGTTGGGCCACACCTTAAATGAAGTAACATCTTGAAGGGAACTTAATTTATAATGGGCCTACACCTACCAGAATATGGACCAAGACAAAGAACATGTCCAAAAATGGGGTACATGATTCAATCCACCACAATATCTATCATCTATATGTATATGTATATGAAATATAAAATTTGTTACTTGTAATCATTTTTAGTGTACAAATCAGTGGCATTAATTACATTCACAATGTTGTACAACCATTATCATCATCTACTTCCATACTTTTTCATCACCTTAAAGAGAAATTTAAACTTTGTTGAGGTATAATTTACATGCCATATTCACACATTTTAAATGTGCAATTCGACAAATTTTAGTAAACCTATAGAGTTGTGCAACCATCGTTACAACCCAGTTTTAGAATATTTCCATCACCTTAGAAAGATCCCTCATGCCATTTTCAGTAAAGCCCTCTGCCACTGTTGATTAGTCTGGGTGAAATTTGTGAATTTTTTGATCTTCCAATAAAAATTACAACTTTTGGTTTGTTAATTTACTCTGTTCATATTCTCTTTCTATTTCATTGGTTTTCACTTAATTTTTATTATTTCTTTGTTTTTGCTTTGTGTGTATATCTAGCATCTTCTCCTTCTCCCCTGAGTGTGCATGCATCTTTATGCTTTTGCTCAAACTTCCAGATCACCCAGACTATATGGGACCTAATCAAGACCCACAAGATCATTTAATTCCCTAGATTTTACTGTTAAATTTCTCTTTAACCTGCTGAACTGATAGTTTCCTCAACCAGATTCCAACTTCAGGCTTACTGAGACACTGGCCTTCCTCATGCATTTGCTACTAAGATTGCTACTATTTAGGACAATGCGCAGGGCTTTAGATTAGTCCCCAATCTTGTCCAAGTCAAGTAAGCCCCACCAGCAGTAAAGCTGCTGATTTTCACGGCTTGGCTCACCTTGGAAGACCTACCATGTTGCCTAAGGTGAGGGGGAGGGGGGTTGGAGGTGGGAACAGCCTAAAAGCTAATTTCACCTGAGGTTATGTAGTTTTCCTTGAATAAACACTTCTTAATTTGTTGTATGCCTTTGATTAAATTTCAGAGTCTTGAAAGAGTTGTTTTTGACAACTTTGTCCAGTTGTATCATTGATTTTTGTGGAGAGGATTTGCTGAGCTCCTCACTCCGGAAGTTAAAATTGTTGCTTTAGGCAGCTGCGTTTGAGGATAATTTGTTATATAGCAATAGATAACTGGAGCTGCCTGCTCTCACTATAAACTAAGGATGCCACGATGAATATTGAATATTCCTGTTCTCAAGGACAAAGCCACACAAAGTAAAAATAATAAAGTCAGAAGAGAAGAAAATGCAGCTAATGATATTAATATAATCTTCTGTTTCTCAGTTTTGGAAATCTTATAATTAAAGGCAATGTTGCTTATGTATTTGAGTGGCCATCACAACAGGCCTGTAATAGTCTGCGTATTTTTCTACACATGGGTTCAAGTATTTCCCAATATCCTCTAATATCCGCTGTTGTTGTCATTATTAGGTATTTACATGTTGAAATAATGTTTTATATTAAATTATTTTTCATTTCTCTTTTAATGTTATAGTTAGCTTATTATATAGATATTTTGGAATTGGCTATATAGGTTTAGGATATTATATATAAATTATATTTAATGTAGTACAAAAGAATTATAAAAACATTTCTTATGAAAAGGAATATTGAGGTGATAGAGTTGAGAATCACTAGACTAGGTAACCTCTAATAATCATCAATATTAAATTTGATAAATTCTGCTAATTTCACTTCTTTTAGATGTTTGATGAATTTAACCCTGTAGCGTAATAGGAACCTTCAAAGAACTTGTTTTAGGTTCTGGCTTTTTATTGCTATAGTCTCTTTCTTTAAGTATTGCTAAGCTTCCATGTTGATCCCCAGAATAGTTTAGAGATAAAAGCAGTGATACTAAAAGTTTATCCAGCTTCCATGGGCTTCATGGAACTGCATCACTTATAATTCATCTTATGGTTAAACAAAAAGTAAAGACTAGTGAAGAGTGGTGAAGAGTGTAAATATTTTTTTTTCTGGATACTTCAAACCCCAAAAGTTTTGATCATTATTATTTGGCTATTTGATTTTTGTTATTTGGCTTCATCTATTTAATAATAACCTTAAAGAATTCTTATTATTTAATTCAGTAAAGTTGGTTTTTTAAAAAATTGTTATTATTATTTAAGCACATTTACTATACGCTGGAATTCTCTAAAAACTGGGTTCCAGTGAATATAATATATATTCATACATATTAGACAGGCTTGTAGCAGGAAATGAACTCCATTCAGATTATTCAACCAGAGAGAGTTTAAAGAAAGGACTATGTCCAGAGGTGAGAGCATGTTTAAGAGAAAATGTTGAGGCCGCTAGGACTAGCAACATTGGAAAGCTTTACTACTAGGAGCTTAAAGGGACAAAGGGAGGAATAGTCCCCTGAACTCCTTAGAAAATGGAGGAAGGCTCATCCTGCAAGAGCTGTGGTTGCCAGCACCAAGGCCCCAAAATATGATGGGAATGGAGAAGAAATACTCTGACTGCACTCTCTTACTTTCTATCTGTGCCTTCCAGTGGCCAGTCTCAAGCTCAGTACACAGATAATGCAATCCGTGAAGATGAGCCTCCTGGGCACAGAGCAGGGTAGAAAGAAATAAAGAATTGATGTCAGGAACCAAATGGAAAATAAGACGCATGACATCATTACACCTTTGAGGGTCTTATATTTCTAACTCAGGAGACAAAGATATAACTAGATCTTTACACTATAATATAGGATATGCAAGATAAAGGTTATCTCAGGGCAATCTGGAACTCCTATTCCGAAGCGAGGGTGCAGAAAAGTTTCACTGAAGAATTAATGCCTGGTATAATGTTTGAATTTTGAGTAATATTCAGATAGGAAGCGAAAGTTGGGGAGCAGTGTGTCCTAGAAGAAGCAATGTGTCCTGTGAGAAGAGTTCTATCTAAGTAATTTATAAATATCCACCCAAAAACCATTTATTGAACATCTATTAAATGTCAAGCACTGTGCCAGGTACTAGAGATTTAAGACAGCTTCTATTTTCCAATGATTTTCATCATTTTATATATTCAAGAGTCTAAGATGACTGAAGGAAATATAAATTGGAATTAATGTATTAATGATCACATCTACAAACTTATTCAATTTTATTTTGTTTTACTCAGAATTTTTAAAAAAAAAATTATTTGTATTTTTATTGCGATTTAATTCTTGTTTTATGCATCATACTTTTCACTGGGATTTTCCAAGTGAATTCTGAAGAATACTAATTCTAAGCTGTTAAAAAGTGGGTTCTGAAAAAACAGGTTTTATAATTAGATATGTTAGGTAGAAGCTGGGTTAAGTAAAGTTAAACAGGTTTCTTTACAGCATGATTTCTGAGTCTTTATTATGATATAGTGCCCCATAAATATCTGGAAGAACTATACAGAATTCAGAATCTTCCAAATTTAGTTGGATACAGAAAGCCTTTACCAAGAAGCATCTCTTGGGTCTGGCATTCTGTGAAATATTTTATTCAGATGTGGCAGATCTAATTATACCTATCTAATTATAAAATGATTTACGTTAATAGAAAACCCCAATATTTAAGTAGTTTGAGTAGAAGGATCTAATCTTTCATTCCACAGCTTCTGTGCATTGGCTTTTTCAATCTTTTTTTCTTTTTAAGATTTTAAATTCTAACCTTCAGAGATTGGGAGATATAGCTGATATATGATGTATTAGTTACATATAGAAATAGGAAATATGATATGGAGATTTTCTGCTTATTATGTCCTTCTCCTCAGCAGTTACCCTCTAAAAGAAAAGTGCTAATTAAAATTGTTAAGAGTTCCATTCCTTTCCAAAAGCTATGTATATATTTTCAAGTTTTAGGTAAATTAAGAGTGTCTAACCTTGTTTTCTACTTTTTACATAATAAAAATTAATTGTTGGTTGGCCCCAACATCTTATGAAAAAGTCCCAGGGTCCGAAAGCAATGAGCAGATATATCAATGTTAAAAGATCAAGGAGGAAAAAAAAAATCAAGGATGCTTGATATTTTTAATAACTTAAAAAATATAACCTATTCTATTTGTACTGTGCAAATTTTCTGTTTGATAAAATACAATATTTAAAATAAAGCACTTTAAATATTCAGTGCAATTTCTCTTCCCCCGCCATAGTATTTGGGAGCAGCAAAGGGGTTGGAAATGTAAATGCATTTCTTCTGGTAAGAGTCAGTGCATACAGATGGATGGACCAAGAGTTGTTCTGAATTTTATATGAAATTTCATGTCTGTCCTCAAAATAACTGGAATGAGAGTGCTTTGGACTTACACAAATAGATGGATTTAATATGTTGAAGAAATCATGAAGAGAGAGGGAGGCATAATGATGCAGTAAATTGCATTATATTGAATTGTTTTCATTAAGTAACATCATAGGACATCACAGGACAAAAATACCTTCAACTCAAAGAGCTCAGGAAATGGTTCTTAGACTTGACGCTGTCACCAAATTGTTACTGAAGTTTTGACCAAGTCCATTCAGATTCAGTGTCTTTTATACAAAAAAGAAGGGGTAGGGGTGGGGAGGTGGTGAGAGAAGACAAATTATCATCACATACGTATTCAGGAAGCAAATTGCTTACTGATAGTAAAATGTTTTAAAAACGCCAAGTGCTTCTCCATTAACGTAAGTCTTCATTCATTTTTATGTAAAACGGATCACAACATCAAAAGAGACAATTATTACTTGAAACTAGATGATGCCTTCTTGATCACCCTTAAATTGAATTCTTTGTGTGAATGGATAATAGACACGGGGGTAAAGATTAAGAATCAGAATTCTAGGAACACTAATTTAATCTGGAGAATCATCACCAAATTTGCTGCTTCAAAACCATTCTAGAGGATCAAAAAGTCCAGCCTGCAAAACTGATGAAACAATGACTCTGCATCTCAGTCACCCCACATAGGACACCATCCATTTTCTCAGCTGCTGATTGGTGTGAATAGCTCTGATTAAGTCCTCACTGAAAGTGAGATCTGCAAAAGATCACAAGAATGGGAAATTCCTCAACTATACAACATGTTCATCTCTGAACACATTTTCTCAGCAAAATTTCTTTTACAAAGGAAATATAAAATGGAATCTTGGTCTCTGGCTTCCTTGTGTTTTTTGGTTGTTTTTGCTTTTTTTTTTGTCTTATTTGATCTGTGAAAGAATGATAACCACAGCATGTAAAACACGTCAACGAAGTTTTCCCCAGAGGATCTTGGTCCATTTCTGAATCTGTACAAGTATTCAGTCTCCAAGACCCATTCAAAAATCATTCTATGAACTAACACAACTAAATCAGAACTATAATTTGTTCCCAGATGAAAGATGTGGAACCTCAGACCAAATCGATATTTTAGGACAGTTTCAAACTGATGACATAAAAGGTAGTGCTTTTATCTTTCTGATAATTCACTGAGTTTTAGTTCTTGCATTGCTAATGAGCTCCTAACTTGGGGGAAACATTAGTATTTCTGGCTGACATTTTTTTTTTCTTATTTTTGTACTTTTTAAAGTTTTATTTTAAAAACTTGTTATTGTAGTGCGACATACATGCAGAAAAGTGCATCATTCATAAGTGGACAGCTCAGTAAACTTTCACAAAGTGAACATGCCCACGTGACTTGCATCCAGATGGAAAAGCAGAATATTGCAAGAATTCCAGAAAGCCTCCCCTCCCTCCCAGTTGCCATTACGTTCAAAAGTTGCTCACTATCTGACTTCTGACACTGTGGATTAATGTTTGAACTTTATATAAATGGATTATGTGGTATGTATTTTTTGTGTCTGGCTTCCATTGCTTAACATTGTGAAATTAATCCACGTTGTATGTGGCAATAGTTTTGTTCAATCTCTTTGCATGGACATACTGCCATTTTTTATTCATTCTCCTAATGATGGCTGTTGGCTATAATGAATAATGCCACCACAAACATTTTTGTACATGTCTTTGGATGAACATGCACATATCTTGCTTGGGTACATATTTAGGATTAGAATTGATGGAATGTAGGTTATATGACTCTTCTACTAAACTAAAGCAGATACTGACACATAGTAGGAAGATTTCCTTCTAGGATTTTAAAAGGATGAAAGGTATATCTCACATTGACTCAAATGTAGAAGTAAAACATAGATATGAAGTGAAGATCAGGTGTTGCTTTATGGCAAGTTTTGTGGCAGATTTGCAAGTTTATGCTTTAAAATTGTGCCAAACTGAGGAACACAGAGCTGTTCCCATCCTCACACCTTGTACTATTGTGAACACCGGCTGCTTTTGTGTAGTCACCATATGTTCAGACTACAGTGCATGGTTGCAATCGCTGCTGTTATTTAAATATTTTTGACTGTTGAAAACGAACCCAGGTATATATCAACGAGTATCTAACTGGAAATACCTTACAGGATTGGGAAGCAGCAGTGGGCAATGGGCAGCCTTCAGGGCACCTAATTTTGTTACAATTCCTCAAAAGATTTATGGTATATTTGTAGTCAAATCACATCAAAGGACAGCCCCTCATTCCATAGCAGAAAACGAATGATTTCAATTGATATGAGAAAAAAATGAAGAGTGTGTGTAATTATCTGCCATCAAATGTATAAATATGTGGCTAGGTGCAGGGTTTGATCAGGAAAGGTGTCATAGAAAAGGGTTTCTTTCTATATATTGGCCTCTTCCAAATGGAGGTTAAGTGTTGCCAGAAGACAGTTTTTAAAAATATATTTAAATTTAGTTCAGTATAAAAGCTATCTATTTGGGTGCAAATTAAATTGCTAGATTATGTAAAGTTTTATAATCACCTGGAAGGACATCAAAACATATCAATAAATGAAACCACTTTTTCTGTAGGAGGGCTATAGCAAATGCGGGATCTCTTTTCAAACTCTATGTCTGTAAGTTAGACCCTGCATAATTTATTATACTATTTATGGACTGCAAAGCTCTGATGCACAACTTCAGGAAATGAATAATTTATCAATCTTTGAAAGATATTCTGGAGAATTTCTAAAGGCAGATGGTAGAATTTGCAGCATACTCGACATACTTTTTCAACAATGGTAGCATAAAATTAAATGCTCACTGAGGAAAACATAGACATGAGGTTTTAAAGTTTACACTGTGATGGAATGATTCCCTTCTCTATTTGGTAAAATGGATTGTTATTGACTATAAAATATCTACTGCACTTAGAGAGATTTCCTTAGCAAATGGACATAACAGTTATAGCTGTACTACCCTTTTAATAATATTAAATTTAACTGACTCAAATTTATATGATTTATATTTCTATCTAACTCTTCTAAGGGCATATGCTGCAACTTTCCTTATATTGATTTAAAAAAAAACAGATTGCCTTGTTTAAAATGCCTGGGTGAAAGAAAAAAGATCATTGTTTACATTTCAATGCTTGAGAAGAAAATGCTAAAAATGGTTAGGTTTATCACTTTTGTTTGTTGTTATAAGTGAATGAATGAGTGAGTGAGTGAATAAATGAATGAAAATGTTTCCATATTTAATTTAACCATCTCAGAGAAATATCTGTTATAAGAGAAAATGTATTTAATTTATTTCCACCATGGGCAAAAGGATTATAGATGTGAACACAAAGCAGTAAGACCAGAAATTTTATGATATAAACCTACTAATTTTTGAATAATTTTTCATTATATTCTGTTAATACTTTTCTGTAGGTAATACCCAACTACAATCCTTAACCACAATGTCTATTTTTTTTCTATAAAAGGTACCATATTTATTACAAACAGGTCATATTACCTGAAAATTGGCAAATGAGGCTGGTTAAAAAATTCAGATATGTCATTTAAAACTTAAAACTCTCATTGAATCCAAAGGATTAAATGGAAATGACAAGCCACCATTCTTTGTGTTTTACAAAAAATGACATTAAGTAAAATAATTATCATCAATACATAAAAATGATTTTAAAAAAGCTCACTGTTTTGGGTAATGAAAATGGGGCCAATGTTCAATTAAAGGAAACATTTTTTTTTTCAATTAATCTTTAAAACTTGTGCTGGTAATATTTACATTTACTGTCATAAGGTTCTAATATTCCCTAAATCCATCTAAGGAAATAATAATAACTGTCATTTATTGAGCATCTACTAAAGGGCAGATGCTGTGAGATTACACACACACACACACACACACACACACACACACACACGATACAACATGCTTAAAATTTATGTATCAATGAGAAGGTAGCTGGTATTTGTTTAAACTAGATAAAATTTATTTTTAATCTTGGGTATGGGTATAGAAATAAGAGTTTGAGAGTTGTAGTAATTTTTATTCTCATAATGTATATAAGTTAGAACTACGTTTTAAGCATGTTCTAAGATAATATTTTATTTTTAATCTTTAAATTGTTTTATGTATAATAATGATCATGGTTACCATTTATGGAACACCTATTATATGCTAAGCACTGTGCTTGGTATCGTACATACATTATCAATAATATTCACAAGTGACCCTCTTTAATGATGTTTCAAACAGGTGCCTATGATATGCCAAGAATTTTGTTATCTTGGATTACAGCATGGAGTAAGTCTTACTTTCTGGGAGTCTACTCTTTGGGAGCTTGCATTCAAGTGGGAGAGTAAAAACAAAAAAAAAACAAAAAAAAACCCACAAACCAAACCAATAAACACATAATATGTAGTTGTAAGTGCTACGAATGATGATGTCATAAAATAATGTAAGTAGTGAAACAGGGCAATTAAAAAGAGAATAATGGAGAGGGCAGCTACTCTAAATGGAGTGGTCAGGGAAGGTTTCTCTGAAGAGGTGATAAATGGATGGAGAGGCCAAGAGCCCTGTGAAAATCTGGGGGAAGACATTCTATGCAAAGCCTTGCAGGTGGCAAGCAAGTGGGGCATTTTCAAAACAACAGCAGGAGGGCTAGGAGAGAAAGCCTAGGAGAAAAAGAGAGAAAGGCATGGGTTATATATGGTAGGGTTGTGGGAGACTTGGAAAGGAATTTGCTTTTTATTCAGAAGATGATCCATAAGAGAGTTTGATCAGAAAAAGTGACATGATCTGATCACCATTTTTAAAGGTTCTCCCACTGGCTGAGTGTCCAGACAGAGGACACTGCCGAAGTGAGAGAGGATGGTGATTTGGACAACTAGGGAGGTTAGTATTGAAGAAGGTAGGAAGTGATTGAATTCGGCATCTGCACTACTCTTGTATTTTCCTTTCACTGATCACCTAAAGATGAATATGTTTTTAAAACTCTTCCCATATTGCCCAGTTTGAGTTTACCTTCTATTACCTGCCAAGCCCTGATGGACACATTACTGAATCCTCAATAAAAACCTGGCACATTATAGGTTCTCAATAGCTATTTGATGAATGAATGAACAAATGAATGAATTTGTAAACAGGCTAGTGGAAAGGAAAACATATATAGTTTACCACAGTATTTGGCATACAGCAGTGTCTCAAAGACATTTATTCCTTTATTCTTAAAATTACTTCTCTTCTCAGCATTCTAATTCATTCAAAAAAGAATGTATCAAACACCTCCCTGCCATCAAGTAGCTTCTTGAGGCATTGTTGTTAGTGAGGCATACAAAATTGGATATGATAGCTATGGTTATGTGCAGAAGGCTGTGGGTGTGAAGGAAGATACTTCATGTAGCCTTTGATTATCTTGAGGTATTATCAGGCAATGCTTCAAAGGGAGATGACATTGGTGGGTCTTGAAAGACAAGTAGGAAGTGACCACTCAGTCGATGAAATAAATAGTTAGGATGAGGTTGGATCTATTGGGAGCTAGAGAGGATATTTTTCATAAAGAAAGTAGCAAACAGAAGTAAAGAGGCAAGACAACAAGAGTTACTCTGGGAATTCTAGTTAGTGGAGCATTTGGGTAGAGTTATGAGTGATTAATTAAGAAAGGCAACCAGTGACCTGATGTATCTGTTTATTAAGAGGCAGTCATATTATAATAGTTCCTTAGAACAAAATATCATTGGGGTGAAATAAGATTAAAGTAAGTTGTTGTAATAATCCAGATGAGAAATGATGAAGTTCTGAACTAGGACATTTCAACAGGAATGGAGAAAAAAATTCAAGAGTATCAACCAGACCAGGTCACTGAATAGAAGAGGGAAATGGGAATATCTCTAGAACGTAATTAAAATAATTTGTAGCAAGTCTTGAATTAGTCCTTAACCCTAAAAACTCTCAATAAATACCTTATCTTTAAAATAGACATCACAGTAGTAAATTATCATGATTTTCCAATTGATGGACTGTAGAAAATTTATTAAGAATGACTGGTGCTATTTGATGCCCCTTAAATCACACTGAGTACTATCAACTTCTCCTAAGATTAGCCCTGGGCAAGGTCTCTGTTAGGTTAATATAATAACTGTTAGCATACAATTAAATTTGTTTTATGTTTGAGAAGGCCTAGGTTTCATTTTCATTTGGTGGTTTTAAAAATAATTTGCATAGAGCACTGAAACAAATGAATTTTTTTGCCATCACACCAAGCGACCTTATGTGGAAACAATGGAATGGACAAATAGGTTCTCATAGTGAGAATTCAGTGGTTACTGATCATTCAACTGTTGGATTATATTTTCCCTTAGATATTCTATACTTTAGACCTGCATTTATCTTACCAATTTATTCTTCTAGGTAGCAGTATGCAAAACACCAGTTTTTCATTTTCCGGAGTGTTGGTGGGGAAACTGGACAGCATTATAATTTCCTCAAAATCCCCCAGAGTTCCTGAAGTGTAAAATGCCTTTCCAATTCAGAGAATTAGACTGCTCAAATCTCCCATTCTAGGTATGCTTCTCAGATTATTTTACCAGGTTTCTTTTTATTTCCCCCAGAAGATGAGTGACAATTTCTTCACTGAGCAGCAAGGTTCTGCATTTCAGTCCTGGTTCTTTTGTTGCAGTTGTTATTCATTGGTGGGAGAGAGGTAGCTAGATAATACATACCTACAACATCATTTTGTGGTTTGGTTTCTATATGCTATGGAGTAGAGCTAAAAATATTTAGACTAAACTTTAAGGATGCTTGTGAACAATGTATGCTCACTTCCTTGGGACATGTTTTTAAATTTCTGCTTTTTCAA
>JAQZBX010012139.1:12796-41756 GCA_029593785.1 Cabassous unicinctus | reverse complement strand
TTAAAAAATAAAAAATGAATTTTTCTTTTTAATTTAGTTTAATACAATTGATTGATAAACACAAGCAGGCTGAGAGGTTCCACAAGGGCCCAAGAAGGGACACTGTTAATCCTTAGATTTGTTTGATGGCTTGTTTGTGTGATTGTTTGGTTTTTCTCTGTTTATTTATTGTCTCTTGCTTTTCTTTCCTCTTTCCTCCTCCCTTATTTTTTATTTCATTTTTTTAAAATTAGGTGCTGCTAGCTTGTCCCTCCTTTACTGGCTTTTTCTTCAGTGATTCCCACTCTCTGTCTATGTTGATATTGTATCCCAAGCAATCTCTCTTCCTTCCTTCATTTTCTGCCTTCTGCTTTCTGCTGTAGTTCTTACATACCATGTTTTTTCATTAGCCCACAACTTAAGGGTATTAATTTCTATTCTATGTATTCTGTTTTCTTCTTTTTAAAGTTAATATTAACTTTTTCCATTTAGCACTTTCTTTACTCTTTCTCACCCTCCTCATCATTCTACTCTTCTAAATCATTATATATATATATCCCTCTATTTAGTTTCCCAGTCCATTCTACATACTCGACTTTTTCCATATTACTCTACACTGCCTTCATAACCTAAATATTTGTTTCACTAAGTCTTATATGGCCCTTCTTCTAACATTTATCAATATTACTATTATCCTTCTATTCTGACATCTTTCAATTCCTTTGGCCCTAATTTTTTGCCTTCAAGGGAACATAGAAAGAAGCAAGGAAATAAAATAGGAAGAAAAAGTGTGAAAGAGAAAACTTAACACACACATAGAACCACCAGCTATTTAAAACTCTACAGCAGAGAGAGAAACTAACCAACTGAATAAACCCATCAAGATAAAATGATGACTAGAGGGCACCAAAAAATTGCAAACCACACTGAGAAACAGGAACACATGGACCAGTCCAGTGAACAAGCTAAAAACTAAAAACTAGGAAGAGATGCAGAATATCAAACAACTAATCAAAGTTTTCCAAACAAATATCATGGAGCAACATAAGGAAGTGAAGAAAGAGATTAAGGATATTAAGAAGACGCTGGGAGAACATACTGAAAAAATTGTAAACATACGTAAAAAGATAACAGATATGACTATGAACAATGGCACAATCCAAGAAATCAAAAAGATGCTGGATTCACGTAACAGCAGATTTTTACAGGCAGAAGAAAGAATTAGTGATGTGGGAGACAATACATCTGAAATCAAACAGATATTAGAACAGATAGACAAAAAGAAAGAAAAAATCCATCAGGGAATCAGGGATTTAATCGACAACACAAAATGTCCAAATATACACGTTATGGGCCTCCCAGAAGCAGAAGAGAAGGAAAAAGGAAAATAAAAAGTGTTGAAGGAAATAATGGCTGAAACTTCCCAACCCTATTGAGAGAGATGGATGTGCAGATCCAGGAAGCAAAGTGCACCCCAAACAATATAAATCCCAATAGGCCAACTCCAAGATATATACTTGTCAAAATGTCCAATGGTCAAGTCAAACAGAAAATACTCAAGGCAGCAAGAGAAAAGAGAACCATCACATACCAGGGAAGCACAATAAGATTGTGCTGATTTCTCATCTGAAACCATAGAGGCAAGAAGACAGTTGTATGACATAGTCCAAGTACTAAAAGAAAAAACTTCTAGCCATGAATTCTCTATCGAGCAAAACTGGCATTCAAAAATGATGGAGAGTTCAAAATATTCACAGAAAAACAGAAATTAAGAGAGTATGCCAATAAGAAAACTGCACTTCAAAAAAATACTAAAGGAAGTTCTACAAGTTGAAAGGAAAAAACAAGGGAGACAGATTTGGAGGAGAGTGTAAGAACAACTAAAAAGACAAAAAGAGAAACAAAACTACATATATCATACATTAACCCAAAGAAAATATGGCTGATGTAAGAAATTCATTGTGAGTAATAACACTGAATGTTAATGGATTTAATTCACCACTTAAGAGACACAGACTGACGAAATGGATTAGGAAATATGATCCATCTATATGTTGTCTACAAGAAATCCACCTTTGACCCAGGGATTCAAGGTGGCTGAAAGTGAATAGCTGGAAAACCATTTTAGAATCTAACAGTAGCCAAAACTGGAAAAACTAAGTGAAGAAATAAATGTGTCTGCAATTATAGTGGGGGACTTTGAAACACCTTCGTCTCCATTAGACAGAACATCTCAACAGAAAATCAATAAAGAAACAAAGATGGAGAATAATACATTAGATAATCTGGACCCAGTAGATATATACAGAATGCTACACCCAAGTACAGTGGGATACACATTCTTCTCGAGTGCACCTGGATCATTCTCCAAAATAGACCACATGCTAGATCACAAAACAATTCTCAATGAATTCAGAAAGATTGACAGTATACAAAGTAATTTCTCTGATACAATGGAATGAAATTAGAATTCCCTAAGGGCCAGATAGCCAGATTAGACACAAAGATATGGAAGTTAAACAACACACTTATAGACAAAAATGGGTCAAGTAGTAAATCTTAAAAGAAATCAGTAACTACTTTGAAATGAAAGAAAATGACAATAGAATATAGCAAACCCTATGGGATGCAGCCAAAGCTGTACTGAAAGGGAAGTTCATAGCCATAAATGCATATATCAAAAAAGAGCTAAAATTGAAGATCTAACTGTACAACTGGAGTAACTGGAAAAACTAAACAAACTAATGCCAAAAAAAAAATAGAAAGAAGAAAATCAGAAAATGATAGCAGAGCCAAATGAAATTGAAAATAAGAAAGCACTAGAAAATTTTTTTAAAAAGCTGGTTCTTCAAGAGGATCAATAAAATTGACAAACCCTTAGCCAGATGAACAAAGAAAAAGAGGGAGCAGATGCAAATACACAAAATAAGAAATGAGGGAGGGGTTATCACCACTGACCCCATAGAATAAAGAGTATCATCAGAGGATACTTTGAAAATGTATGTGCCAACAAGAATGATAATTAGAGGAAATGGACAAATTCCTAGAAATTCACAAGCAGCCTACAGTGATGAAAGAAGAAATTGATGAACTCCACAGTATAATTAAATGTAAAGAGATAGACTTAATCATCAAAAACCTCCCAACTAAGAAGAATCCAGAACCAGATGGCTTTACAGGTGAATTCTACCAAACATTCTGGAAAGAGCTTACACCAATCCTGCTTAAGCTCTTCCCAAAATTAAAAGTAGAAGGGACATTGACTAACTCATTCTATGATGCCAACATTACCCTAATACAAAAGCTAAACAGAGATGCCACAAGAAAGGAAAATTACAGACCAATCTCTCTAATGAACCTAGATGCTAATATCCTTAACAACAAACTTGATAATTGTGGACAACAACATATCAAATGAATTATACACCATGACCAAGTGGGTTTCATCCCAAGTATGCAAGGATGTTTCAACATGAGTAAATCAATCAATGAAATTCACCACATAAACAGATTGAAAGAAAAAAATCACATTTTTATCTCTATAGATGCAGAAAAAGCATTTGACAAAATACAGCACTCTTTCCTGATAAAAACACTGAAAATTGAAGGAAACTTTCTCAACATGATAAAGTGTGTACATGAAAAACCCAGAGCAAACATCATCTTCAATGGTGAAATCCTAAAAGCTTTCCCTCTAAGATCGGGAACAAGACAAGGAAGCCCACTATCAATGCTCTTATTTTACAATGTCTTAGAAGTACTTGCTCCAACACTGAGCCAATAAAAAGATATAAAATGCATCCAATTGGGAAGGAAAAAATAAAAATTTCACCCTTTGAGGAAAACATAATCCTACACATAGAAAGCCCTGAGAAATCTACAACAAAGCTTCTAGAACTTATAAATGAGTTCAGTAAAGTTGCAGGCTATAAGATCAATGCTCAAAAATCAGTAGCATTTCTGTAAACCATTAACAAGAATCTGAGAAACAAATACCATTTACAATATTAAGAAAAGTATCAAAAACCTAGGAATAAACTTAATAAAGATGTAGAGGACTTATATACAGAAAACTACACAACACTGTTAAAGAAAACCAAAGAAGACTTTAAAAAATGGAAGATTATTCCCTGTTAATGGACAAAAAGACTAAACATCATTAAGATGTCTATCCAACCCAAACTAATCTATAGGTTTAATGCAATCCTAATAAAAATGAACACTGTATTTTTTAATGAACTTGAAAAACTTACTACCAAATTTATTTGGAATGCTAAGAGGTCCCAAATCTCCAAAGACATATTAAAAAAGAAAAATGAAGTTGCTGGTATCACACTACCTGACTTTAAAACATACCACAAATCTACAGCGGTCAAAACTGCATGGTATTGGCAGAAGGATACACATACTGACCAATGGAACCGAGTTGAAAGTACTGATATAGATCCTCACATATACAGTCACCTGATATTCACCAAGGCCCCCAAGTCCACTGAGTTGGGAGAGAATGACATCTTCAACAAATGGTGCTTGGGGAACTGCATAGTCATATCCAAAAGAATAAGAGAGGAATACCATCTCACACCTTATACAAAAATTAACTCAAGATGGATCAAAGATCTAAATATAAGAGCCAAGTGTATAAAGACCTTGGAACATAATGTAGGGAAGCATCTACAGGACCTTGTAATAGGAAATGGTTTCATGAACTTCACACCCAAAGCATGAGCAGCAAAAGAAAAAATAGATAAATGTAATCTTCTTAAAATTACAAACTTCTGCACAGCAAAGGGCATTATCAAGAATGTAAAATGGAAGCCTATGCAATTGAAGAAAATATTTGGCAACCGTACATCTGATAGGATCCTAATATTCTGCATATCTAAAGAAATCCTACACCTCAAAAATCAAAAGACAAGCAACCCATTTAAAAAATGGGCATGTGACCTGAAAAGACGCTTCTCTGAGGAAGAAATACAAATGGCTTTAAAGCATATGAAAAGATTCTCAACATCACTAGCTATTAGGGAAATGCAAATCAAAAGTACAATGAGATACCATCTTACACCCATTAGAATGACAGCTATTAAATAAACAGCTGACTATAATTTTAGAGAGGATGTGGAAGAATGGAAACACTCATCCTCTGCTGGTGGGATTGTAGAATGATCCAGCCACTATGGAGGACAGTTTGGTGGTTCCTCAAAAAGCTAACTATAGAACTTCCATATGATCCAGTGATTCCATTGCTGTGTATATAACCTGAAGACTTGAAAACAAAGACACGAACAGATATATACACACCAATGTTCACAGCAGCGTTGTTCACTATTGTCAAAAGTTGGAATCAAACTAGGTGCCCATCAACAGATGAATGAATAAACAAAATGTGGTACATACATACTGTATTAGTCAGCCAAAGGTGTGCTGATGCAAAATACCAGAAATAGATTGGTCTTTCTAAAGGGAATTTATTTGGGGTAGAAGTCCACAGTTATTAGTCCATAAAGTTTAAGTTTCTTCCCTTACTAAAGTCCTTTGCCACATTTTGGAGCAAGACAGCTGCTGACGTTTGCCAGGGTTCAGGCTTCTTGCATTTTTCTCTTTATGGGCCTATGTTTCTCTCCAGGCTCAGTGCCTCTGTTTCCTGCACAAGGTCAGCTATAGACTATGAGGCTCTCTAGGCTTTGCTTCTCTCCACAAGGCCAACTGTAAACTCTCAGGCGAATGTCTTGTCTCTATCCTGGGGCCTTTTCTCCTCCATCGTGACCAAGCTCCTCCATCTGCTTGCCTCCCTGGCTCCAGCATCAATACTCCAAATTCAGAACTGCTCTCCCTGTATTTTGCCTTGCTTTTTATATTTGATTCCCCCACCCACCAAGCAGTGGGGCTCAACACCCTACTGATGTGGCCCAGTTAATTCCCTAATCATAACTTAATCATGCCCAGATTAGCAGACCAGTTTACAATCATAATCTAATATATATATATTTGGAATTCATATTTACATCAAACTGCCAAATGGCTGCACATACAATGGAATATTACTCAGGTGAATGTAGGAATAAAGTGCTGACACATGGGATAACATGGATGAATCTTAAAGACCTTTTGTTGAGTAAAACAAGCCAGGCATTCAAGGATGAACAGTACATGACCTCACTGAAATGAATTAAGGAAATTGAGCAGTCTCAAAGAGCTATTGTATGTAAGATAAGTTTACAAGAAGTAGAAAGAGAAGAGAAGGTTGTGAGGCATCACTCATGCTGATGTAATCTATGGTAAAGAGATAAAGTGTAGTTGTGTATTGAAGGGATAGCACAGGAGGGTAATGATATTATTGGTTTGGGTGGTGCAGGTTGGACAGGTGGGTAGATTGGGAAGGTAGGCTAGAAGTAGGATACTGGGGGGAGGGTTGGGAGAGAGACCAGGTGAACACTGGGGATATGTGGGTATGAAGTTATAAGTACAGAGTTGGGAATGCTGTTGTGGCAAAAAGACAAGGAACAGTCACTGGTATAGGATGTTGGTTGGGGGGGCATTTGGGAGAGGGCACACCTGAAGCAGACTTCTAAGGAGTCTGTGAGTGTTCATTCTGTCATAATGTGTTGCATCATTGGGAGGACACCCACATAATGAGTGGGGAAGAGTTGGACTGTCATCTTAGGGAGGAGCAATTTGTTCAGAAATAGACAGGTGGGAGTCTCTCAAGAGCATGGGTGATTCCTAATAGGGAAGGACAAACCAGTGTGCCAAGACCTCTTGTAGCATGTAACTATGAATCTTGTCATCCAATGAGTCAAGTCATGGGGTCATACACAGCACCAGGGGAATGTGGTGGGAAGAATAAAATAGATCGAACATGTGGTATTTAGTGGTCAGTGGAAATCTTCTTCATTACCATACAGTGATGGAGACAGGATATGGTAAATATCATCAAAATTTATAAAAGTGTACAGTCTAAAATGTAAGCCATAATGTAAACCATTGACAATGTTTAGTAGCTATGTTACAGTATTTGCATATCAGTTATAACAATGATGTCATCCACATAAATAAAGGTATTAATATGGGGGGGAGGATAAGGGGAGGATGTTGAGTATGTGAGATTCTCTGGTATTCTGTGAGGGACTTTGCTGTGACCTAAAACTTGGTTGAAAACAAAATAAAAAAATAGTGAGACACTGCGGATTGAGAGGGGGAAGGTGCCACGGTACAGACGGGACACAGATACTGCAGTGATGAAATGACCACAGATTTTTGAGGATGTTTTCCTACATTTTCTTCTTGGTGTTTTATGGTTGTTGCTTTTATATTTAGATCCTTGATCCATTTTAAGTTAATTTTTGTATAAGATGTGAGATAGGGGTATTCTTTCTTTCTTTTGGATATGGGTATCCAGCTCTCCCAGCACCATTTGTTGAATAGACTGTTCTGGCCCAGCAGGGTGGGCTTAACAGCCTTGCCAAAAATGGCTTAATTGAAGATGTGAGTGTCAATTTCTGAGTTTTCAATCCCATTCCATTGGTCAGTCTGTCCTTTCACCAGTACCATGCTAGTTATACCACAGGAGCTAAATAAGATGCTTTAAAGTTCCAAAGTGAGAGTCTTCCAACTTCGTTCTTTTTGAAGACATTTTTGGCTAACCAGGTCCCCTTAGCCTTCCAAATAAATTTGATTATTGTCATTTGGATTTCTGCAAAAAGGGCTGATGGGACTTCTATTGGGATTGTGTTGAATCTGTAAATCAATTTGGATAGAATTAACAATGATATTTAGTCTTCCAATCCATGAACATAGAATGTCCTTCCATTTATTTAAGTCTTCTTTGGTTTCTTTTAGTAGTTTTCTAAATACAGATCTTTTATGTCTTTGGTTAAGTTTATTCCTAAATATTTGATTGTTTTAATCAATATAATAAATGGAATTTTTTTCTGATTTCCTCCTCAGATTGCACATTGGTAATGTATAGAAATGCTATTGATTTTTGCGTATTAATCTTGTATCCTGCCCCTACTCTGAACGCATCTATTAATTCTATAAGCTTTCTTTTGGACTTTTTAGGACTTTTTAGATATAAGATCATGTCATCAGTGAATAGTGAAAGTTTTACTTCTTCATTTCCTATTTGGGTGCCTTTTATTTCTTTATTTCTAGCCGTAGCTAGAACGTCTAGAAAAATATTGAATAATAATGGCAACATTGGGCATCCTTGTCTTGTTCTTGATCTCAGTGGCAAACCTATCAGTCTTTCATCATTTAGTACAATGCTAGCTCTAGGCTTTTCATATATGAACTTTAACATATTGAGATAGTTTCCTTCCATTCCTATCTTTTGGAGTTTCTCTTTTGTTTTCAAGAAAGGGAGCTGTATTTTGTCAAATGCCTTTTCTGCATCAATTGAGAGGATCATGTGATTTTTCTTCTTCAATTCATCAATGCGGCTTATTGCACTAATTGATATTCTTGTGTTGAATCACCCTTGCATAACTGAGACAAAACTTACGTGATCATGGTGTATAATTCTTTTAAAGTGCTTTTGGATTCTATTTGCAAGTATTTTGTTGAGGATTTTTGCATTTATATTCATGAGAGATATTGGTTGGTAATTTTATTTTATTTTTTTTTGTAGTGTCTTTATCTGGTTTTGGTATTAGGGTGATGTTGGCCTCATAGAATGAGTTTGGTAGCATTCTGTCCTGTTCTATTTTTTTTTTTTTTTTGTAAAAGCTTGAGCAAGATCAGTATTAAAAAGTCTTTGAATGACTGGTGGAATTCTTCTCTGAAGCCATATGATCCAGGGCTTTTCCACTTTTCGAGGTTTTTAATGACTGTTTCAATCTTCACAAATTTATGAATTTTCCCTTTTTCTGTCCTCATTGATTTCTAGTTTCATTCTGTTATCATCAAAGAAAAAGTTTTGTATAATTTAATCTTTTTAAATTTATTTATACTTCTTTTGTGACCAAATATATAAACTACCTTCGAGAAGGATCCATTAGCACTTGAAAAGAATGTATATCTTGCTGTTTTGGGGTGCTATACTCTATAGATGTCTGTTAGATCTAGTTCCTATTATTCATATTTTACAAGCTTTCACTTTGTTTATTTATCCTCTGTCCAGATGCTCTATCCAATGTAGATAGTGGTGTATTGAAGTTTCCAACTATTGTACAGACATCTATTTCTCCCTTCCTCTTTGCCACTGTGTACCATATTTATCTTGGGGCACTGAGGTTAGATGCATAAATATCTAATATAGTTAATTTTTCTTGGTGAATTGCCCCTTTTATTTACATATAATGGTCTTCTTCATCCCTTATAATGGTTTTGCATTTAAAATCTAGCTTATCCAATATTAGTATCATGACTCCAGGTCTTTTATGGTTACTACTGTCAGGGAATATATTTTTTCCAAACTTTCACTTTTAACCTGGTTGTGTCCTTACATCTGAGGTCAGTCCCTTGTAGACAGTGTATAGATGGCTCATAATTTTTATCCATTCTATCAGTCATCTTTTGATTGGGACGTTCAAGCCATTAGCATTCATTGTTATTACTGTAAACCATTACTTACTTCATACATTTTGTCTTTTGGCTTTCTGTTGTCATATCATACTATTGTCTATCTTTTCACCCTTTAATTTACCTTTTCTAATAATCTTCATTTCTACACTCTTCTCCAAGTCTCTTTTCCTTGTTTTTCCCTTTCAAGCTGCAGTACTCCCTTTAGTAACTTTTGAAATACTGATCTTTTGGTAAAATATTCTATTGGTTTTTGGTTTGTCTGTGAAGACTTTGAAATCCCTTTCATTTTTGAAGGACAACCTTGCCAAATACAGAATACTTGGCTTGCAGATTTCTTAGTATGACTTGTAATTTTTTATTCATGTGTACTTATCAGAATATTTCAGTGAATTTACTCAGATGACCATTTTTCTTTGTCTTAATTTTTGTTATTATTTTTTCACAGGTCTTTTTAGTATTTGGTTCAACTTATCCTATGTCTTTAAAATTGTCCAGCTTAAGTTATCAAAATCGTGCCAGATACTCACTAATGGAGTACAGACTTTTCCCCAGAATTTAGAGAACACAGAGACTCAAGTGCAGTTTTTGTTCATGCAATTTCAATACCAGCCAGCAGATGGCATTCATTGGTGCAATTTTCCATGGAGGTGTCTCTAGCCAGAGCTGAGATTCAAAGCAAGCTCCACTGACCCAATTCACTGAAAAAAATACCCCAACTACCCCTCTGTTTTCTCTTGTAACAACTGACAGGGAGGAAGACATCCATTCCTCTCTCAGCTGCAATGAACTAGGGGTTTTAACCCAGCCTAATAACTTGGGGGTGGGGAAGGGGAAGCCTTTCCATAAGCCCAGACTTTTAGTAACTCACAGTTTATTGTTTCAGGTTCTTCTCTTTCTGTCCTTCACCGTTCTGGGAGTTGTGAAGCACTGTGCTGGTCTGCTGACCCCCAAAGCATGTCCCTCAGGCAGCTATTGGCTCTTTCTCCATTGTTTTTGTGAAAGCTGAGTCTTGTGTGCCTAAACCAGCACCATCTTCCCACTATCCACCTTATATTTTGTTTTGATTGTTCTAGTGTGCACACACTATACTTAAGTAAACCATTCTTTTATACACAAATTTTATTCAAAAAAGATAGATTAGGTTTTCTTAACTTTGAATGATGTATAGAACTGCTTTAAAGGAAAAAAATAATCTCATGGCTTCCAGTTTTAAAGAAAATGATTTAAAATATATTATTATTATGGAGGAAAACATAAAGAGTTACAAATGTCTAATAACCACAATTTTTACATTAATGTAAAATTAAACAAATCTACAAAAATAACTATAACAGCACTAAAATGTACATTAATGAAAGCAATTTAAGATAGATAGTATTATAATTTTGTTATAGGAAAATTGCCATATGTGAATATTACTCAGACATGAAGTAAAGGCAATTTTGAGTTTGGCCCATTAATATTAGTAAGAATTTTCTCAGTCTATACTACTGTGAAACTATTCTCATACACCCCACAATCATCCAACATTCACTTGATGCAAATCCTTTACTCACACTTAGTTGTCACAGAGCTTCTGATGCAAAGTTCCAGAAATGGGTTGCTTTTAAAATGGGAATTTTATTTGGTGTAAAACTTACACTTTCAAGGCCATGAAATGTCCAAATCCAGACACCATCAGAGATGCTTTCTCATCAAAATCAGCTACTAGTGATTCTGGTGTTCTGCTACATGGTAAATCAAGATGGCAGCTGATCTCTGCCAAGGTCCCTGCCTTCCCTTCCTGGCTTAACATCTCCTGGAGCCCAGCTGTGGATGACCAGGAATAGGGCTTGTCTCTTTAGTCTTAAGCTTCTCTGTGAGCCCAATCCCTCTGGGGCTAGCAGGGTTACTGACTGATGTACACCAGCAGACTGAAAATATACTTAAGGGTCTACAAGGGAAGGCCATTTTCTGTGTTTATTTTGTTTTTTGTTGTTGTTGTTCTTTTTTCTCTATTTCTCCTTTATTAAAATGAGTCACGGATATCCTCTTTCTTTGTTGTGTTTCCCCTTCCTTTGTTTCTCTGTTTGTTTGGGATTTTTTTTGTTTATTTACCATTTTTCTCTAGCATGCTATTTTAATTTTGTCCTTGATCATTCTATCTTCTGTTTTCTGTTGTTGTTCTTACATTCCACCTCTTTTTGTTTGGTCTTCAAGTTTTCCTATTTTTATATCTCTCTCTCTCTCTTTTCAGTGTTTATTTTTCTTTTTTACTTTATTGTCTCTCTTTTCTTTTATCATTTTCTTGCTTCCCATAATTCGAGCCATTCAATTCATTCTGTATTTTTTCTCTATTCTGTGTCTTCTTTCATTCCATGTTTAAAATTTTATTCCTCTGTACTTTAGTCAGGTTAATTATTAATTTTCTGGGGTCTTGTATGATTCCTTTCCTACCTTTTACTATTATTGTAACTATTATTCTTTTTCTCTTCCTGTATCTTTATTTTGCTTTTTTCTTAATTTTTTTATCCCAAGGGAACATAGACAATAGCAAGGAAATAGAATAAGAGGAAAAAAGTGACAAAATGAAATCTAACCACAAATACAAAAACAAGAACAATAAAACCCTAGAGTAGAGAGAGAAGCTAATAAGCTGAATAAACCCATGAAGATAAACAGATGCTCAGACATCAACAAAAATTTACAGGCCATACCTAGAAACAGGAAGACACAGCGCAGTCCAATGAACAAAGTAAAAAACAGGAGGAGATGCAGAACATGGAAAAACTAATCAGACATGTCCAAACAAATCTCATGAATCACTTTAATGAAGTGAAGGAAAAGTTTAAGGATATTAAGAAGACACTGGAAAAATATATTGAAGAAATCATAAACATACATAAAAAGATAAGTGGTATGGTGGTGATTAATTGCATAATCCAAAAAATCAAAAATATATTAGAAGTACATAAGCACAGATTTGAAGAGACAGAGGAAAGAATACATAATGTGGAAGATGGTACATCTGAAATCAAACAGATAGTAGAACAGATAAAATTTTAGTAAAATTCCAGCAGGGACTTAGGGATTTGAATGACAACATGAAACACACAAATATATGCATTACAAGCATCCTAGAGGGAGAAGAGAAGGGAAAGGGAAGAAAAGGTGTGTTGAAGGAAATAATAGCTGAAAACCTCCCAACACTATTGAGGGAGATGGATGTACATGTCCAGAAAGCACAGCATACCCCAAACAGTGTAGATCCTAACACATCTACTCTAATAAATATACTTATCAAATATTCCAATGCTCAGTAAAAAGACAGAATATTGAAAACATCAAGAGAAAAGTGATTGATCACATACACGGGAAGCTTGATAAGGTTAAGTGCTGATTTCACAGCTGAAAACATGGAGGAAAGAATGAAGTGGTATAACATAGTTAAGGTGCTACAAGAAAAAAACTTCCAGCCAAGAATACACTATCCAGCAAGCTGACATTCAAAATTAAGGAGAGTTAAAAATAATCCAGATAAACAGAAATTAAGAGAGTATGTAAATAAGAAATCTGGACTTCAAGAAGTCACAAAGGGAGTTCTGTAGGCCAAAAGGAAAAAAAAAGGAGAGAGAGAGTTGGAGAGTGCAAGCACAACTAAAAGATAAATAAAAATATATGATATAAATATGCCTTTAAAAATATGGATATTGAAAGTAAGTCCTGGAGAGTAATGACATTGAATGTTGATGGATTAAACTCACCAGTCAAGAGACACAGATTGGTAGAATGAATATGAAAATATGACCCAACAATGTCCTGTCTGAAAGAAACCCACCTGAGACCCGGGGGTGTAAGGAGGCTGACAGTGAAAGGTTGGAAAACAATGTTATGTACAAACAACAACCAGAAAAGGCCAGAGTATTTACACTAATATCAGACCAAATACACTTGAAATGTAAAACTATTCTAAGAGAAAAAGAAGGACACTATATATCAATAAAAGGGGAAATCTATCAAGAAGAAAGAACAATCATTAACATTTGTGCAACTAATCAGTGTGACTCAAAATTCATGAGGCAAACACTGGAAAAAATAGTGGAAAAATAGATACCCCTACAATGATCGTTGGGGACTTTACTACCTTCTCTTCTCTTTCTCACTCTTGTTAACCTCTCTTTCAGACAATGGTTCTCAGAGACTACTCATTTTCCTCATTCAAATCAGTGAGGTCATGTACTGTTCAACCTTCAATGCCTGGCTTGCTTCACTCAACATAAGGTCTTCAAGATTCATCCATGTTAATCTGTGTCTTAGCACTTTATTCCTTCTAACAGTTGAGTAATATTCCATTGTATGTATGTACCATATTTTGTTTATCGATTCATCTGTTGATGGGTACTGGGGTTGATTCCAACTTTTGGCAATAGTGAACAATGCTGCTATGAACATTGGTGTACATATATCTGTGTGTGTCTTTGCTTTCAATTCTTCTGTGTAAATACCCAGTAGTGGAATCACTGGATCATACAGAATATCTATTTTTAGTTTTCTGAGGAACCACCAAACTTTCCTTCACAGTGGCTGGACCATTCCACAATCCCACCAGCAGTGAATGAGGGTTCCTATTCCTCCACATCCTCTCCAACACTTATAATCTGCTATTTTTTAAGCCACCATTCTAATGGGTGTAAGATGGTATCCCTTTGTAGTTTTGATTTTCATTTCCCAAATAGCTAGTGATGTCGAACATTTTTTCATGTGCTTTTTGGACATTTGGGTTTCTTCCTAGAAGTGTCTTTTCAGATCACTTGCCCATTTTTTAAAAAATATGGTTGCCAAATATTTTTTCCCATTGGGTAGGCTGCCTTTTTATTTTCTTGAAAATGTCCTTTGAGGTGCAGAAGTATTTAATTTTGAGGAGATGCCATTTACCTATTGTTTGTTTTTTTCCCTCTTGTGTTTTGGGTATGAAGTTCATGAAACCATTTCCTATTACAAGGTCCTGTAGATGCTTCCCTACATTATCTTCCAAGGTCTTTATGGTTTTGACTCTTATATTTAGATCTTTGATCCATCTTTAGTTGATTTTTGTATAAGGTGTGAGATGGTGTTCCTCATTCTTTTGCATATGGATATGCTGTTGACCAAGCACGACTTGTTAAAGAGGCCATTCTGTCCAAATGTGGGGACTTGGTGGCCTTATCGAACATTAGATGACTGTATATGTGAGGATGTAGATCAGAACTCTCAATTCAATTCCATGGGGTAATATGTATTTCCTTGTGCAAAATACCATGCAGTTTTTGAGCACTGTAGCTTTGTAGTATGTTTTAAAGTCAGGTAGTGTGATACCTCCAACTTCATTTTTCTTTTTCAATATATCTTTACCAATTCAGGGTCTCTTACCTTTCCAAATATATTTTGTAGTTATTTTTTCCATTTCCTTAAAAAATACAGTGTTGATTTTTATTGGGATTGCATTAAATCTGTAGATTAGTCTGGGTAGGATAGACATCTTGATGATGTTTAGTATTCCTATCCATGAACAGGGAATATTCTTCCATTTATTTAAGTCTTCTTTAATTTCCTTTAACAGTGTTGTGTAGTTTTCTGCATAAAAGTCCTTTACATCTTTAGTTAAATTTATTCCTAGGTATTTGAGTCTTTTAGTTACTGTGGTAAATGGTATTTTTTTCTTGATTTCCTCCTCAGATTGCTTGTTATTGATGTATGGAAATGTTACTGATTTTTGAGCATTGCTCTTATGGCATGTGACATTACTGATCTTCTTAATAAGTTCTAGAAGCTTTGTTGTATATTTCTCAGGGCTTTCTATGTATAGGATCATGTCATTGACAAATAATGAAAATTTATTTCTTCTTTTCCAACTAAGATGCCTTTTATATCTTTTAATTGCCTCTGTGCTTGAGAAAGTACTTCTAAGACAATGTAAAATAGGAGTGGTGATAGTGGGCATTCTTCTCTTGTTCCCAATCTCAGAGGGAAGTGTTTTGGAATTTCACCATTGCAGATGATATTAGCTTTAGGTTTTTCATATATATCCTTTATCATATTCAGAAAATTTCCTTCTGGTCCTATCTTTTGCAGTGTTTTTATCAGGAAAGAGGGCTGTGTTATGTCAAATGCTTTTTCTGCATTTGTAGAGATGATCATGTGTTTTTCTTCTTTCAATCTGTTTATGTGGTGTATTACATTGATTGATTTTCTTATATTGAACCACGCATGCATAACGGGATGAAACCCACATGGTCATGGTGTATAACTCTTTTGTTATGTTGTTGAATGTAATTAGCAAGTATTTTGTTGAGGATTATAGCAAGTAGGTTCATTAGGGAAATTGGTCTGTAATTTTCCTTTCTTGTGGTATCTTTGTTTGGCTTTAGTATTAGGGTAATGTTGGCATCATAGAATAAGCTAGGCAATATTCCTTCTACTTCTATTTTTTGGAAGAGCTTAATCAGGATTGGTGTTAGCTCTTTCTGGAATGTTTGGTAGAATTCAGCTTTGAAGCCACCTGGTCCTGGACTCTTCTTAGTTCGGAGGATTTTGATGACTGAGTCTATCTCTTTACTTGTAATTGGACTGTTGAGTTCATCAATTTCTTCCTTCATCAATGTAGGCTGTTTGTGAGATTTTAGAAATTTGCCCATTTCCTCTAAATTATCATTCTGGTTGGCATATGATTTTTCAAAGTATCCTCTTATGATATTCTTTGTTACTGTGGGATAATTAGTAATATCCCCTTGCTCTTTCCTTATTTTGTGTATTTGCATCTGTTCTCTCTTTTACCTTTTTAGTCTGGCTAAGGGTTTGTCAACTTTGTTCATGTTCTCAAAGAACCAGCTTTTGGTTTTGTTTATTTTTTCTAGTGCTCTCTTATTCTCTATTTCATTTAGTTCTGCTCCAATCTTTGTTATTTCTTTCTTTCTATTTCATTTAGTTTTAGTTTGTTAATGTTTTTCCAATTCCTCCAGTTGTGCAGTTAGGTCTTCAATTTTAGCTCATTCTTCTTTTTTACTATATGTAATTTTGACTATGAATTTCCCTCTCAGGACAGATTTGGCTGCATCCAATAGGTTTTGATATGTTTTGTTGTCCTTTTCATTAGTTTCAATGTAGTTACTGATTTCTTTTGAGATTTTGTCCTTGACCCACTGTTTATCTAAGAGTGTGTTGTTTACCTTCCATATCTTTGTGTCTAATTTGGTTATCTGGCCCTTAGTGATTTCCAATTTCATTCCATTGAGGTCAGAGAAATTACTTTGTAAAATCCCAATCTTTCTGAATTCATCAAGAGTTGTTATGTGGCCTAGCATGTGGTCTATCTTGGAGTGGGATCCATGTGCACTCAAGAATATAAATCCTGCTGTATTCGGTTGTAGTGTTCTGTATATGTCTATTAGGTCCAGGTCTTTTAATGCATTGTTCAGAGTCTTTGTTTCTTTACTGATTCTCTGTCTAGAAGTTCTGCCTAATGGTGAAAATGGTGTATTAAAGTCTCCCACTATAATTGTAGAGGCATTTATTTCTCTACTAATTTTGCCAGAGTTTGCCTCATGTATTTGAGCTATCCTGATTTGGTGCGTAAATCTTTCTGATTGTTATCTCTTCTTGAGAGAGTACCACTTTTACTAATATATAGTGTCCATCTTTGTCTCTTTCAATAGTTTTGCATTTAAAGTCTATTTTGTCTGATATTAGGATAACCAATCCTGCCCTTTTTTGGCTATTGTTTGCTTGTAAAATTGTTTTCCAGCCATTCACTGTCAGCCTCCTTGAATCCCTGGGTCAAACCTGGGTTTCTTGTAGACAGCATATAGATGGATCATATTTCTTTATCCATTCTGCCTATCTGTGTCTCTTGACTGGTGAGTTTAATCCATTAGCATTCAGTGTTTTTACTCACCCGGAATTTCTTACTTCAGCCATATTTTCTTTGGGTTTTTATGTGTCAGACGTTGCTTTTATTTCTCTTTTTGTCTTTTTAGTTCTTCTTACACTCTCCTCCAACTCTCTCTACCCTCTTTTTTCCTTTCAACTTGTCGAACTTCCTTTAGTATTTTTTGAAGTGCAGGTTTCTTATTGGCATACTCCCTTAATTTCTGTTTATCTGTGAATATTTGAGCTCTCAATCATTTTTTGAATGCCAGTTTTGCTGATAGAGAATTCATGGCTGGAAGTTTTCTTCTATTAATACTTTGACTATGTAATACCACTGTCTTCTGTCTCTATGGTTTCAGATGAGAAATCAGCACTTAATCTTATTGTGTTTCTCTAGTATGTGATGCTTCTCTTTTCTCTTGCTGCCTTGAGTATTTTCCCTTTTCTTGAGCATTGGAAATTTTGACAAGTATATGTCTTGGAGTTGGCCTGTTGGGATTTATACTGTTTGGGGTGAACTCTGCTTCCTGGACATGTACATCAACCTCTCTCAATAAGCTTGCGACGTTTTCAGCCATTATTTCCTTGAACACTCCTTCTGTTCCCTTTCCCTTCTCTTTTCCTTCTGGGATGCCTATAATGCATAAGTTTGTGCATTTTGTATTGTCAGTTAAATCCCTGAGTCCCTGCTGGATTTTTCTATCTTTTTATCTATCTGTTCTATTGTCCATTTGATTTCAGATGTATTGTCTTCACATCACTAATTCTTTCTTCTGCTTGTTCAAATCTGTTGTTATGTGAATCCAGCATCTTTTTGATTTCTTGGATTGTGCCATTGATCACCATTATATCCATTATCTTTATATATATGTTTACTATTTCTTCAGTATGTTCTTCCAGTGTCTTCTTAATATCCTTAATCTCTTCATTCACTTCATTAAGTTGCTCCATGATATTTGTTTGGAAAGCTTTAATTAGTTGTTCAGTGTTCTGCATCTCTTCCTGGTTTTTAGTTTGTCCATTGGACTGGTCCATATCTTCCTGTTTCTCACTGTGGTTTGTAATTTTTGTTGCCCTCTAGTCATCATTTTATCTTGATGGGTTTATTCAGCTGATTAGCTTCTCTTTCTGCTCTAGAGTTTTATTTAGCTGGTGGTTCTTTGTGTGTTTTAAGTTTTCTCTGTGACACTTTGTTCTTCTAATTTTATTTCCTTGCTTCTTTCTTTGTTCTCTTGAAGGGAAAATATTAGTGCCACAGGAAATGAAAGATGTGAGAAAGGGGAAATGGGAATGGTAATATTTATAAAATTTAGAAGAGGGACCATATAAAACCTAGTAAAATGGATATTTATATCATGTCAGCAGTGTAGAGTAATAGGAAAGAAATTGGAGTACCTACAATGGACTGGAGAAAAAATAGAGGTAAATATATATAATGATTTATAAGGCCAGAATGATGAGAAGAGAGAGAAAAAATAAAGAAAGTGTTGAAAAGAAAAAGTTAATAATAACAAAAAAAAAGAGAAGAATACAGAATAAAGAGAATAGAAATTGACATTCTTAAGTTGTGGGCTAATGAAAAACGGTGGTATGTAAAAACCACAACATAAAGCAGAAAGCAGAAAGATGAAAGAAGGAAAAATGATAGCATTGGGAGACAAAATTAATATAGACAGAGAATGGGAAATCAAAGAAGAAGAAGCACAGCAAAGAAGACAGAAGCAAGCAGCACATAATTTTTAAAAAAAGAAAGGTAAAAGAAGGGGTGAGGAAAGAGGAAAGAAAACAGGAGACTACAAATAAAAAACAAAAAACAAAAAACCACACAAGCAAGCAGTCAAACAAAGCTAAGGTAGAACATTGTTCCTTCTTGGGCCCTTGTGGAAACTCTCAGCCTGCTTGTGTTCATCAATCAATTGCCCTGCAAGATTCTATCTGCAGGTTTTGAGGCAGATTTTAGCGATTAAACTAAATTTAAAAAAATCTTTTTTCTTTAAAGTTATTGTCTTCTTCTTCTTCTTTTTTTTTGGCAAAATAAGAGACCTGAAAGAAGGCCTCTTCTAGACCACCCCCTTCACTGAGAGGACCCTAACTAGGCTCATGGAAACTAATCAAGCACGTCCCACTTCCTGGCCTCCCCAGGGGAGCTGAAGCTCTGATGTTTGCCAGTGCAGAATGATAAAATTGGCTGACTCTGCCCACTCTGGAGTCAAGCCTCAATTTCACTGAGCTGTTAGGTAAATCAGGCTTTCAGCAGATTCATCTCTCCCCTCCTCAGCCTGGTGCCACTTCAATCTGGCTTATTTGCTTCCCAAAGCTATAAAGGGGTCCAGGCAACAAAACCCACACAAAGGAAAGCCCTCTCCACTTTCTGTCAGAACCTTCCCACACTTGTGTTGCCTCTCTCTCACTGGGTTGCCAGCAGGTGTCAGGGCATATCCCTGGGCAGCTAGGTAAATCAACCTTCCTCAGCAGATTCACCACTTGCCTCAGTCTGGTGCCACTTCAAGCCAGCTCTTTTGTTTCCAAAAGCTGCAAGGTGTTCAAGGCAGCCAAATCCACAGAAAGGAAACCCCTCTTGACCCTCTGCCAGAACCCTCCCATTCTCAGAGAATACTCCCTCTCACTGGGTTGGTGGCAGGAGTCCTGGTTCCAACCAGCCTTTTCCCCTGAGGGTAGGGCTCAGTCCTCTGTGTCTACTACCTCAGGTAGGGGAAAATCTCAAGGATCTTTCCTGAGCAATCCACCTCATTGTCCAGTTCCCTCCAGATCAATGTTCCCAAGGATCTCACTCCATGCACCCCCAGCACAGACCCCTCAGGCAGGATACTTTCCCCAATCAGGCATTCTCCTTGAGTGAGTTAGTGAGTGCCCTCCTAAACCGACCCCATCTTGCACCAAACTTCCCATTGGACTTTAATACACAATTATCACATTTAAATAGAACATCTCCATAGAGAATCAATAAAGAAACAAAGACCTTGGATAATACATTAGACGATCTGTCCCTAATAGACATATACAAGGCATTACACCAAATACCAAAGGTCAATGATGCCAGAGAAAGGAAAACTATAGATCTATCTCTCTAATGTAACTAGATCCTAAAATTTTCAACAAAATACTTGCTAATCATATTCAACAATTCATCCAAAGAATTCTATACCATGACCAAGTGGGTTTTATCCTTCATAAGCAAGGATGCTCCAATGTAAGAAAATCAATCAATGTAACTCAACGCATAAACAGATTGAAAGGAAAAAAAATTACATGATCATCTTCATAGATGCAGCAAAAGCATTCAACAAAACACAGCACCCTTTCCTGACAAAAATCTTCAAATATAGGAAGAGAAGGAAACTTCCTCAACATGATAAAGGGAATATATGAAAAACTCACAGCTAACATATGCCATGGTGAAACCCAAAGAACTTTCCCTCTAAGACCTGGAACAACACATGGATGCCCACAGTGACTGCTATTATCTAACATTGTTTTAGAATTACTTGCTCAAGCACTTAGGCAAAAAAAAAGTTATAAAAGGAAACCAAGTTGGAAAGGAAGAGGTAAAAATTTCACTATTTCCAGATGATATAATCCTATACCTTGAAAGCACTGAAAGAATCTACATCAATGCTTCTAGAATTTATAAATGAGTTCAGTAGAGTGACAGATTATAAGATTAATGGAAAAATCAGTAGCATTTTTGTACACCAATTATGATCATTCTGAGGAGGAAATCAAGAAAAAAGTCCCATTTCCAATAGCAACTAAAAGATTCAAATACATTCAAGTAAATTACCTAAAGATAGATATGGCTTCTTTACAGAAAAAGATATAACATTCTTAAAGGAAATCAAAGAAGACCTAAATAAATGGAAGAATATTCTTTGCTCATGCATACAAAAACTAAACATCATTAAGATGTTTATCCAACATGAGCTGATCAATAGACTTAACACAATCCCAATAAAAATCATGAAAGAGTTTTTTTACTGAAATGGAAAATCTAAGCACAAAATTTCTTTGAAAGGACAAAAGGCCCCAAATAGCCAAAGTCATAATGGAAAATAAAATGAAATCAGAGGAAACATACTACCAGACTTTAAAACATACTATAAAGCTACAGTGGTTAAAACTGGATGGTATTGGCACAAGGCTAAACTTACCGACAAATGGAACCAAATTGAGAGTTCTGATATAGATCCTCACATATACCATCAAGTGATATTTGACAAGCTCAAGAATCCCATTGAACTGGGAAAGAATGGCCTCTTTAACAATTCGTGCTCGGATAACTGGATATTCATATCCAAAAGAATGAGAGAGGAAAACCATCTCACACCTTATACAAAAATTAACTCAAGATGGATCAAAGATCCAAATATAAGAGCCAAGACCATGAAGACCTTGGAAGATAATGTAGGGAAGCATTGGCAGGATCTTGCATTAGGAAATGGTTCCATGAACTTTACTTCCAAAGCATGAGCAAGAAAAGAAAAAAAGTAGATAAATGCGACCTGCTCAAAATTGAAAATTTTGCATTTCTAAAGAGTCTGTCAAGAAAGTGAAAAGGCAGACTATTCAATGGGAGAAAATATTTGGAAAACATATATCTGATGGGAGCCTAATATTCAGCATATATAAAGATATCCTACACACCAAAAATAAAAAGACAAACAACCAATTTAAAAAATGGGTAAGTGTTTGAATAGACATTTCTCCAAAGAAGAAACACAAAGGCTAAAACGCACATGAAAAAGTATTCAATATCACTAGCTATTAGGGAAATGTAAATCAAAATTACAAGGAGATATTATCTTATACCCAATAAACTGGTGGCTATTAAATTAACAGGACTACAAGAGTGGAGCAGGATGTGGAAGAATGGGAGCTCTCATCCACTGCTGGTGGGAATGAGAAATGGTGCCGCCACTGTTGAGGACAGTTTGGCAGTTCCTCAGACAGCTAACTATAGAACTGCCATATGATCCAGCAATTGCATGCTAGGTATATACCCATAAGAATTGAAAACAAGGACACCAAAAGATATATGACACCAATGTTCGTAGTGGCATTATTCAGTATTGCCAAAATTCTGAATTAATCCAAATGCCCATGAACAGATGAAGGGATAAATAAACTGTGTTATATACATACAATGGAATATTACTCAGCTCTAAGAAAGAATGTGGTATTTAAACACAAAACAACACCGATGGATCTTAAGAACCTTATGTTGAGTGAAGCAAGCCAGGCACTGAAGGAGAAATACTACATGACCTCACAAATATGAATTAAGTAAATTGAGCCAATTCATAGAAGTAGAGTCTGCAGGGCAGGTATACAGGAGACAGAAAAGTAGAAGGTGGTGAGCTGATGCCCATATGGGTATAATCTATGATCAGGTGGAAGTGTGTAGTTGTGCAGTGGAGGGGCATCACAGGGTTGCACTGATACTTTTCAGTTGGGTGGGGCTGGGTTGTCAGTGGGTAGGGTGGGGAGAGTGGCTTGAACTGTCCATGGAAATAAGGGAAGAATTGGGGGAGGGAGCACGTGAACACTGGTGATTGGCAGCTATTTGGTTGAAACTACCATGTCAGGAATCTTCTTTTGGCAACATCGCAGAGAAGAGTTACTGGTTTAAGGTGTTGGATATAGAGGACATTTGGTACAGGGCACACCTGGGGCAGGCTTCTATGGAGTGTGTGGATGCCCATCTTGTCATAATGGGGTGTATCAGTGGGTGGAGCCAAACATAATGAGTGAGAAGGTGTTGGAATTCCATTCTGGGGAGTCCTGCTATTTTCTCAAATAGAGGGATAGGAGTCTTTCAATTGCATAAGCAGTGGCTAATAGGGGAAGACAGAGCAGTATGTCAAGCCCTCAATGTTGTTTCAGGTAACTATGAATCTTGTTCTTCAAGAAATGATGTCTGGTGGTTGCTATGGTTCCCAATGGGAGGGGGAGGGAAGAATAGATTAGATGGAACATGGTGCTATTTGGGGGTGATGGATGTGTTGTAATGAAGCTGCAATGATGGATGCACGCCATGTTAAATTTCATCAAAATTTGTGGAAGTGTATGATCCAAGATGTGAAACATGGTGTAGGCCAAAGACCATGGTTCGTAGCTATGTTTCAATATTTGTATATAAATTGGAACAGGCATAACACGCACAGGTAAAATGATGTTGATGGGCTAGGGGAGAAGGGGGGAGGATGTTGTGTATATGGGAACACTCTATATTCTGTACATGAATTTTCTGTAACCAAAGAATTCTTGAAGACAAGATGAAAGGAGTAAGACACTGGGGGAATAAACAGAAAGGAGTGTCACTGTACATGCAGGACAGCAGATCTTGCAGAGATGAAAGAGGTAATGTCAAAAAATATTTTTTAGTGCTTTATCATTATTTTCATTTTTCAAATTTTTAAAATTTTTAATTTTTTAAATATTTTGTATTTTACTTCTTATTTTTAAAAATATGACTGTTGTTTCATTTTCTTATTAATTGTATTTGGCTGTTTTGTTGGCTTCATTTTTGGGCACGTTTTGGATCACAGAAGGCTTAAAGCTGTGACAGGGAAGGATCATTTTTGTGGGGTATCAGTGGTGGGTGATGCATGAGAGGAAGTTCCCCTAAGTATACATATAAGGCATATGAATATGTATGGGTTTTCATGGGCATTTTCACAGAGGGTGGAGATTCAGACAATAACCAAAAGAGTATCCAGTTCCCATCCTGTGGAGCTCTGCCACATTCTCTAGTGGAACAGCAGGAATCCCCCAAGTATAAGGGCAATAATTAGTGAAGAAGGATGGTCCATGGATGGGTCCTTGGTGTTGATTACTGTACTTTTGAACCTTTACTCTTGAACTTGAAACTTGGCCGAGAATTATAGGGTGCCTGGAAGTTGCCTCCTGGGAGACTCCTTGTTGCTCAGGTGTCATCTCTCTCTGGGCCAAACTCAGCATGTAGATGCCTTACCCTCCCCCTGGTATGGGACATGCCTCCCAGGATAGAGCCTGCCTGGCACTGAGGGATTGCTGCCAGGTACCAACTACCAATACAACTGGAGGAAGATGTTGACAAAAGGAGGAAAGAGTGAAGACAAATGAGTTTATATGGCTGGGAGAATTCAGGAAGTCACATACCAGGGGAGTCCCTTATACCCAACATCCTCCCCCTTTCCCCCTTACTCTACTAATAACATTGTATATGTGGATGGTACATTTATTACAACTGATGTACAAATATTGAAACATAGCTACTAACCATGGCAAATGGTTTATATTATGGTTTGCATTTTGGGCCACACATGTTTAAAAATTTCATTGAAATTTAACATGGCCTGCATCCATTATAGCAAGATCAGGTAGAATGCTTCCATTGCCCCCAAAATGCACCCTGTTTCATCTATTACACTCCTCCCACCCTTCTCTTTGGGACCCACATCAACCACCAGGCTTCACTCCTTGAAGGACAAGATTCAGTTACTTGCAATAATACTGAGGCCTTGACACACTGGTCTGTCCTCCCCACTAGACATTACCCATGCTCTCAAGAGATGCCCACACCTCTATTTGAGAACAAAGGATGAACACTTACAGACTCCTTAGAAGCCTGCTGAAGGTGTGCCTTGTCTCCAATGGCCCCCACATCCAACAACCTAAACCAGTAACCCTCACATGCCATATTGTCAGAAGAGCATTCCCAAAATTGTACTTTAAGACATATACCTTCCAATTCCCTGTGTTCACCTGTTGTCTCCCTAACCCTCCCCAGAGTTCCATGGACAGTCCAACCCACCCTCACCACCCTAACCCCCTGACAAAGCAGCACTGCTCAAACCAATAGAATCAATGCACCATGGTCATTCCTTTCCACTACACAACTGCATACTTACATCTTATCATAGATTTAACCCATATGGGTGTTGGCTCAAATCCTTCTTTTACCTTTCTATTTTCTGTAAACCTATCTTCCAGACTCTAGCTCTGTGAGTCTGCACAATTTATTTAATTCATATCAATGAGGTCATGTGTATTTTACCTTCAGTGCCTGGTTTGCTTCACTCAAGATAAGGTCCTCAAGAATTATCCATGTTAACCCATGGGTTAATATTGTATTACTTCTTACAGCTGAATAATAGTCCATTTTATGTATATCCCACAAATTGCTTATCTATTCTTTTCATGGGCATTTTCGGTTGATTCCAACTTTTGCCAATACTGAATAATGTGCTATAAACATTGGTGTGCATATATCTGTTTGAGGCCTTGATTTCAGTTCTTCTGGGTGTATACCCAGCAGCAGGGTTGCTGGACCATATGGCAGTTCTTTAGTTAGTTTTCTGAGGATTTGCCATACTAGCCACCACAATGGCTGCACAATTTCACATTCCCACCAGCAGTGGATGAGGGCTCCCTTTCCCTCACATCCTCTCCAACACTTGTAGTCATCTGTTTTTTTTAAGAGCCCCTTGTCTTATAGGTGTAAGATGATATCTCATTGTACTTTTGATTTGAATTTCCCTAATAGCTTGTGATGTTGAGCATATTTTCATGTGCTTTTTAGCCATTTGTATTTCCTCTTTGGAGGAGTGTCTATTCAAATCACTTGCCCATTTTTTAAATGGGTTGTTTGTCTTTATTTTTGAGGTATAGGGTTTCTTTATATATGCTAGACATTAGGCTCTTATCAGCTATATAGTTACCAAATATTTTCTCCCATTACTCAAAGGCTACCTTTGAACTTTTTGAGAAACTCCTTTGAAATGCAAAACTTTCAGTTTTGAGGAGGTCGCATTTATCTTTTTTTTTCTTTTTTTGCTCTAGCTTTGGGCATAAAGTTCATGAAAACATTTGCTACTACAAGATCCTGTACATGCTTCCTTACATTATCTTCCAAGATCTGTATGGTCTTGGCTCTTATAATTAGGTCTTTGATCCATCTTGAGTTAAATTTTGCATAAGGTGTGAGACGGCGTTCCTCTCTCATTCTTTTGGATATGTATATCCAGTTTTCCATGCACCATTTTTGAAAAGGCCCATTCTGTCTCAGTTAAGTGGGCCTTGTGGAATATCAGTTGACTCTGTATAGGAGGACCTATATCAGAACTCTCAATTCAATTCTAGTGTTACTATGTCTATCCTTTTCTCAAATGCAATAAAATCAAAGATGTATGTTTCTCATATATTGTAACTCATTTTGTGTTTGCCTGTTCGTTTAGTGTCATTGTATGTTTTGATATCTCTGGATGATAATATTAAATTAATAAATGAAAATTATTAAAAAAGCTCTATTCAAATGGCCAAAAATTAAAAAAGTGCTTATATTAATAAATAAATATAGATAATAATTTAAAACAATAAAAGTAGTTATAACCAAATTAAATAATTATTTTGACAAATTTGTTTGGTTTTAATGGTAACTGAATGTTATAAGAGGTTTACTTAAAAACAGTTTCCAAAATGATTTTTGTAACTTATGTGTGTTAGAGTGTAGAGAAAGTGTATTATTTCCCTCAAATCTTTATTTCCACCAACCTGAAGTTAAAAATTCAATTAAACACTGAAATGAAAACTGATTTTTCTTGGTTTTACAGCCACATCTGAAGAAAAACTATTTTAAAAATAATTTATAGAGTACTAAATTTCCTAAGTACTTAAAATATTCAAATATCTTACAGTAGCCTAAAATAACATCACTTAGTAAACTAACTAGCATCAGTCAGAAAAAGCAGTACTACAAAAACTTCATACTTTTACTTTTTGGTTTTCATGTGCAGGCAATCTAGTTTCATGTTCACTAACCTGAACCTCCCAACAATAAGCCAAATAATTTATTCTTTAAAAAGGCCAACTTCAGTTTAGAGTATATACCTTTTATATTACATCTTACAACAGTAATAATAAAAGTATATTTCTTCCAAAAAATGTAACAAAATCAAAATTGGTAAACATTAACACACACCAACAGATTTAAAAAATTACCTAAGAAAATCAGTTGCATACATTGGCTGACAATCCTAGTAAATGTAAACACCAAGGTAATGAATATAGAAACAAAAGGAAAGCACATTTGAAAAACTTTCAGTAGCAAAGTATATGGTAAAATGAAAAATCAAGAAATATTAATATCTGTTAAGATGCCAACAACAAAATAGATTTTATTTTGACATGAACTTGATATTTTGAAAACAATTTACAGATCACAGATACAGAGGCTCCAAAAAAGCTCCCTCTCTTTTCCTGTTATAGGACACCTCTTGGCCCTAATATTACAGATATGCCAGCCTTGTGAATACCAGGCTTAGAAAGAGAGGTGTGGGGGCAACTGCATCATAGTCAGTGAATAGGAAGACACATTTTTCCATTGTAAATATTTTTAATCTCTCAAAATATTTAAATGCTCAGTTTGGATAAAGAATCAAGTCTTCATCCAATTTTCTCATATATAGCAAACTGTGCTTGCTTTAAAAATATACTTTCTTCAGCTTTCTTATATATATTTATAAATATATATATTTTTTTCTGCTTTCAAAATGGAGCTCTTGATATTTTTACACTAAGTATTGGTACATGTATGTACATTTCAATTGCACATTTTAGTAAAACACAAAACCCATGGCATTTCAAATGTCCATAACTAAAAAATTGTGTACTTATAATATACAAAGCTCTAATAAAATACACTTTTCACTGGGAAAAATAAATAAAAGAGATAAGTGAATTTACACAATTTAAGAAAAAAGTAACCTGGGTAGGTTTCAATGTGGTTCTTGGTCTGTACCAAGCACATTTGATCTTATTCTCCTAAAGTTTTCATCTTCTGAATATTTTTTAAACACTTTCAATTGAGATTTTAGGATCCTAACATTTGTTTTTCATTCCATATCATCTTCCACCAAGCTCTGAGCTTGAAGGATTGTCAGGAGCTTAGTTAGAAGCAACTGGAATATCGGTGGTGGAAGATTTCATGGTAAAACTTACCATCACAACTGTGGCTGGTCACGCAGGGCAGTGACATTGGTCAAATGCTCCATGGCCTTCTCCTGTTCACTTGGGGCTGGGAACTCCTTTGCTAAGCTGTATTTCTTCAAGGAAATATTTCTTAGCTGCTTCAGTACGTTTCTGATTGGATAACTTGGAAAACCTGGCTGTCTGCTTGGGAAGTTTCTGTTTTCTTTGTTGGCTGTCACAGCTGTTTATGAAAATAGGTTCTCTCTGACTCTTGCAGTTGAATTAATTACAGTACCCAATGCAGAGCGCCACATGTACACTGGTGGTGAGTCCTCTTTTCCAACCCATCATTTTCCATTGGTTGCCTAGTGTATAGGGCAGCATTGGCCAACAAAGGAGCCTTTGGCCACCAATGTTCCAAATATAAAGTTGTTTTTAATTATTATTTTTCATCTTTTGTATGTGCATTCGTGAGCCACCAAATTATGTGGCATCATGACAAATGGAAAAAGGTTAAAAATGAAGATAAATATTTAGACATATATGGGTTCCCTCTCTTTTCACAGACTGCACAAGAGGTGTGGAAATGGGCAATTGAGGA
>JAQZBX010012139.1:0-12696 GCA_029593785.1 Cabassous unicinctus | reverse complement strand
CCTTATTGGTTGATGAACACATTTTAGCAATATGAATAATGCTACTATGTATATCAGTGTGAAAATGCCAGTTCACCTCTTGCTTTCAGTTCTTCTGAATATATTCTTAGTAACAGGATTGGTGGATCATACAGAAGTTCTATATTTAGTTTTTGAGGAACTGTTAAACTGTCTTCCACAAAGTCTGCACCATTCTACATTCCTGTCAACAGTTAGGGGGTATTCCTGTTTCTCCACATCCTCTTCAGCACTTGTAGTTTGGGGTTTCTTGTCTTTTTTTAGTTTTTAATTTTTTTAAAAAGATACTTAGATTACATAAATGTTACACAAAAAAACATACGGATTCCCACATGCCCAAATTCCCACACCTTCTACAACCTACCACATAAACATCCTTTAGAATATATTTTTATTATTAAGGAAAAAGAAAGTACTTTGTCCTAAGATAAAATGACTGGTTAATAAGAAAGAGCAAAATGTGGAACAAAACCTGAATAAATACAGAAAGTACAGGAAGTGCAGAGAAAAGGAACTCTTGTGGCCATGTTAAGCAAGATTTGATGCGTCTAACTATAAAGATTTAAAAACTTTAGTGTCAAATTGTATAATAATACAAATTTAAAATTTTATTCCTTCTTAAAGTTTCTCAAGTCCCTATTCTGTTTTACTAGAAGATTACAAGAGTTTTTTCCTGAATAATGAGTATACAAAAAAGAAAGTCTGCTTTATCAAAATAGCTGCTTATACTTTAGACTTATCATTTCCTTGAAGAAACAAGGCTATCACTTTGGAAAAAACCTAGTGTTCAAACCTGTTTTCTCAAAGTCAGATCTTGAAAAGTAGCTTTTTATTTCAAACTGTTGCAAAAGGTTTGTTCTTTCACCTTAAAAAGTAGAGTAATAAAATATTTGAGTTTATTTAATATATTATAATTTAAATAAAAATCATTTAAAATTTTCATAAAATTAAAAAGTGTTCTTTAACCCTCTGTTAATTAAAGTTGTACAAGTAAAAGTTCATATAAATACATAAAAAGTGTATAAAATTCTTGAAAATTTGATAATGTTTCAACATAATATTAAATAAAAGTATGTTATTAATTATAATTTTAATTATTTTTAAAATATGTGTCATAAAAACAACCTTTTCACCTAAAAATCAAAAGGCAGATGCTTTAACTCATATTCATCTAACTTACCCCACCTCTGCTAAAGAAGCAACTCTATAGTTGCAAAAAGAAAGCAGCCATTAGAGGTTGTCAGAAGGAGTGCATAACAATACATTATGGTAAATTAAAATAACATCACTGCAGTATGCAGCAGTCCCAAAATTACTAGTTTGTTGTAAAAGGTTAATATTCATTTATATCACTATCACTTACTTTTAAAACTTGCTAAAGCTTTCTTTAGTATCTCCTTAATCAAGTCAAACCAGCCCACATTCCCCTGCCTATAAAATGGCCAACCATAAACTAAGTTTAAGTTCAACACTGAGTCACAGCCCCAGTTCCAGTTAAATGCTAACAGGAGAACAAATGCAAATATTAAAAGTACAAGTTAATGTGCTGCCCCACAGCCCAAATAAGAAATAATAATTTGTTCTTGCCTATGCCTCAAACTATACAAAATAGAGAAATTGAAGTCATTTTAATCATACTATTAACCTGTATAATCTCACTAATTAGGAATTTTAAACCCATAAGAAATAACAGTTTATTCATTAGATGTCTGCTATTTACAAGTCTTATTAGTATTTATTATTATATAATCTACTATAATTATGAATTATGTAAAAAATGCTTAAATACTAATCAAAATTTTGGTAATACATTTCATACTTAAGTAATTTGATAACTTTTAAGTTACACATAAATATATATTATTAAATGCATTTGTAAATCTCTTCTTTTAAGTTTGAACAGTCCTAAAACTGAATGTATTAGAAAGAAATTTATTGAGTATTATTCAAACCTAAAAATAAAACATCATGTAAGAAACTTTGTTAATCAGCAAATCAATGTCTTGCTAGTAAAAACTTTTCATATTTCAGGAAAAATAATAAGAACTAAAACAGTAAGCACATCAGGAATGTTTTGTAAAAAATCAAACAGATAAATTGCATTCCAAAATGTGTTGTGTTACTCCCTAGAAAATTTAGCCACTTTCTCAGGAACTAATGCATAAACCTTGGAATGTACTGACCAGAAAGCGTTGTGTTCCTTTATGAAGAGGCTGGCCACTTCCTCAGGAATTAACACAGTGCTTGCGAGTTAGCATCTATAATATCAAGTTCATTTATCATGAGCACAGTAAAAAGATAGTCCAGAGTCAAACCAATTAAAGTCCCACCCTTTAAAAAAGTGCTCTGCACAACTGTTTTCAAACAAAACTCTAGTATCAGCTACTAATTCAAAACTTCCCAACCAAAAGCTAGATGTTGGTGAGTTTGCAAATAAAACTGTTTTATTTATCTATCATTCTATAACTCTGTTCAGTATTAATTTAATCATTTAATTGATTATGTTATTCTTGTTTCTCACTCTAATCTCACTCTAATTATCAGTATAAACTTATTAAACTATATATGCATATTAACATTTATCTTTTATCCATTTGGTACTCTGGCCAAATGTAAGCCAGGTATATCAGTATGTCCCTGAATTTGGTGAACATGTAAATGTATGTATACATATCATAAGAGATTAAAATATAACAGTTAAACCTTTGTTTATAAACAATCCTTCATTTATTTTATATTATTCCAATTATTAACACAAATTCATTAAATATCAGTAAAAGTCCTACCACAAAGAATGCTCAATAGCCCCACTCTGTTTCAATATTATGTCTCTCAGGCTTTATGCCCTACTCATTCTACCTTCTGATAAGCATGTATTTATCATTACACAGATAATATCCTTATTATAGTTCCCTCAGAAACACTTTTAACACAACTCTATAAACATCTCCAAAATTCTCTTACTCAAATTAGTTTCCAAATTATCCCTGATAAAGTCCAATTAACTTAGCCTTAAATATATTTAAAATATGTCATATTATCTAAAACAATAAAACAAAAAGAGGAGTATGGATAGCTCCCCTAGAAATATAATAGCCCTAGCACTGTATACTTTAAATTTTTAAAAATTGAGATAAAGATGGTCTCTCAGCAGCTGAAAAACATTTTTCCCCTCATTGGGAGAGTCATCAAATATGAGCTAAAATTCAGTATAAGGACATGTTAGGATATATTTCTTGGAAGGGGCCCTGTAAACTAATAACATGGAGGCAAGGGTATGGATGTGTTCTTACTCCAACAGGCCCCCAGTGGCCACCAGCAAAGAACATGCAACTATACCATGAGCTGGAAAGATCATCCATTCAACCCAATACCACAGATGGAGAAGATGACAAAGGAGGAACAAAGGAACTCCTAGACACAACCATGCCATAACATTATCCAAACTCAGAGAGTAACTTGGGTTAATCCATCAGCCCCTCTCCCAAACTCACAGTGCAAAACAGAAACTCATTGCCTTGGCCATAATTTCATTCCTGACCCCCACCTCCAGGTCTCCATAAGAAAGAAGCTTCAGAACTCTATGGCTTAAGCATCTTTAATTTTTATCCCCATTCTACCTCTCCATTTTGCTACTCCATGTTAACTATAAACCTTATATTTGTGCTTTGTTAGTCTGCATAGTGGTTGCCTTACATTTACTAAATGTAATTTCAGATCCTGCATATGTATATAACAAAAGGTTTGATTTGTATGCTGAGTGTGGAAGTCATGGGAAAAAATCATTTGATTTCTATTCTGCTTTGCCTAGCTCCCAAAAGAAAAAGTGCTGGTTAGCCAAAGATGAGTAAGTTTCCTCAGGGAAGGAACAAGCTAAGACAGGCACAATCTCTTAGGGACCAGCAAGTATTATTGAGAAGGCTTGTGGTGGCAATCTTGCCCTAACCATTCCAAGGGAGTTTTCCCTTTACAATTTTATTCCTACAGTCAGCTAAACCAAAAATCCTGTGGATCTGATACAACCTTGTCTCAGCCCCACACTTGCCTCTCTGTATATATTTTAAGGAAGGGGGAAATGTGGGGTTCTTCTGATCTTTACTTCTAAACAGTTTAGAGGCCAAATCCCCTGCCCATGAAGGGAAGTCAATGCTCTCAGTTCCTGCTGAAAACAGTAGGGACATTCTGACTTTACACTGTTATTTAGTTAGAGCTTTTGATCTTTCCATTACCTCATGTGCAGCCCAAAACGTTCTGAGCCCCTGCATGTACACACTGACCTTGTGCTTTATGAAAAGAAAATAAAAATGGTGAATGGAGTCAGCAAAGGAGGATAGCTTCTTTAGCTGTTCTCCCCCTCACATCTCTCAACTTCAGTGTACAGAGTAACTCTTTGTGCCATTGCAAGCTTTGCTAGACAGATCCCCACAAGAATGCAGGATGGATTCCTGTAAGTACTTCTAACACAATGTTAAATAGAATCAGTGAAAGTGGACATTCTTGTATTGTTCCAGATCTTAGAGGTAAAGTTTTTAGGGTTTCACCATTGTATATGATGTTGGCTATTGGTTTTACATATATACCCTTTATCATGTTGAGGAAGTTTCCTTCAATTCCTATCTTTTGTAGTGCTTTGATCAGGAAAGGGTGCTTGAGTTAGTCAAATGCCATTTCTGCATCTATAAAGATGATCATGGTTTTTGTTTTCTTTCTATCTGTTTATGTGGAATACTACACTGATTGATATTCTTATGTTGAACCAGCCTTGCATACCAGGGATGAAAGCCATTTGGTCTTGGTGTATAATTCATTTGATGTGTTGTTGAATAAGATTAGCAAATATTTTTTTGAGGATTTTAGGATCTAGGTTCATCAGAGAGATTGGTCTGTAGTTAGCTTTTCTCATAGCATCTTTGTTTGGCTTTGGTATTAAGGTGATGTTGGCATCCTAGAATGAGTTAGGCAATGTTCCCCCCCACTTGTACTTTTGGAAAAGTTTAAGCAGGATTGGTGTTAGGTCTTTCCAGAATGTTTGGAAGAGTTAACCTGTGAAGCCATCTGTTCCTTGGCTTATCTTAGTTGGGAGGTTATTGACTAATTCCATCTCATTACTTGTGATTTGTCTGTTCAGTTTATCAGTTTCTTCTTTCATCAATGGAGGCTGCTTGTGTTTTTCTAGAAATTTGTCCATTTCCTCTAAATTACTTATCTTGTTTGCATACAATTTTTCAAAGTATCCTTTTATGATACTCTTTATTTCACTGTGTTCAGTGATGATATCCCCTTCCTAGGTTCTTATTTTATGCATTTGCATCATTTCTCTTTTTTTCATTGTTAGTCTAGCTAAGGGTTTGTCAATGTTATTAATCATCTCAAAGAATGAGCTTTTAGTTTTGTTTATTTTTTCTAGTGCTTTCTTATTTTCAATTTCATTTAGTTCTGCTCTAATATTTGTTATTTCTTTTTTTTCTACTTTCATTGGCATTAGTTTGTTGTTCTTTTTCTAAGTCCAGCAGGTGAGCAGTTAGGTCTTTGATTTTAGTTCTTTCTTCTCTTTTAATATAGGCCTTTATGACTATTAATTTCCCGCTCAGTACAGATTTTGCTGAATTTCATAAGTTTTCATATGCTATGTTGTCATTTGCATTCGTTTCAAGATAGTTAATGATTTCTTTGCAATTTCCTCCCTGACCAACAATTTGTCTAAGAGTGTGTTGTTTAACTTCCATATCTTTGTGGCTAATCTGGTTCTCTGCTCCATATTGATTTCCAGCTTCATTCCATTGTGGTTAGAGAAATTACTTTGTATAATTTCAATCTTTCTGAATTCATTGGGAGTTGTTCTGTGGCCTAGAATGTCATCTATCCTGGAGAATGATCCATGTGCACTTGAGAAGAATGTATATCTCACTGTATTTGGTATAAGGTTTTGCATATGTCTATTAAGAACAGATCCTCTAATGTATTATTCAAGGTCATTATTTCTTTATTGATTCTCTATGGAGATGTCCTGATAATGGTGTATTAGCTTCCCCAAGTATCATTGTGGAGATATCCCTTTCTTCAATATTTTTTTCTAGTTTTGCCTAATGCATTTTGAGGCACCCTGGTTAGGAGCATAAATGTTTATGACTGTTCTTTCTTCTTTTTTCTTTCCATTTTATACTTTATTTTTTTAAACTTCTTTTAAACTTTATTTTGTATATTTAATTATTGAAAATATATACAGTTTAAAACTAAAAAGTAAACACAGATGAATAAATACATACATTTCTCAATTAAATGCACCAGATACATATAAATTTTTTTTTAATCAAACAGTATGTTACACAGTATGTTTGGTTCATAGTAATGCAATCATACACTATTTGTCCTTTTGTGTCTGGCTTGCTTCACTCAACACAGTGTCTTGCAGATCCATCCATGTTGTCATATGCTTTTTAAAAAATATTTTAAAAGATGCTTAGATTACATAAATGTTACACAAAAATTACAGGAATTCCTATGTTCCCCACCTCCCACTTCCTCCCACATAAACATCTTTTGTTAGTGTGACACATCACCTGAAATGGATATACACATCCTGGGGCTTTGCCACTAAGCATGGACCAAAGGTCACATTGTAGACCACACTGTCCCACACAGTTCTGCATGTTATATGCTGATGTAAAATGGCCTATATCTGTCATTGTAATGTCACTCAGGATAAATCCCAAGTCCTGAAAAAGTCCCTGTATTACAACTGCTTCTCATCTCCCTGCCCTGAAAGTGTCCAGTGGTAACTGGCTCCACATCAATTTTGTAATTTCTTCCATTGCTTGAATCACAATATGTCTACAACAGAATAACAGTAAGTCCAATCTAGTCCATAGCTCTTCCCCAAATCCTGAGGAGTCTGGGATGGTGATGTCCGCTCCACCTCCAAGTGAGATGGGGCTTACATCCTATGGATAAGGTGGATACAAATATCCTGCCTGCAGCTGCAGGCTCTCTCCTTTCCCTGGGATGGCTGTTGTCCATCATCATCTCCTCACCAGGTGTCTTGGATGAGTCCAATGAGCTGTAGAGTAGGAGTTGTAGCTCCACTGAGATTCCAGGCACTGCTGGCACATGGGCAGGCCAAAGTCTCCAGTGTCTGGAAGTACACCAACAAACTCCAGTACCACATATATGTTTGAATAGAAGGGACTGAAGGACCATGTGCTGGGAGGACTTATTTGAGTCCTACTGTGTTACTCTCAGGAGCAGAGATTCCAAAGTATAGCCCAATGATAAGGCATCAATCTCTAGAGCTATCCCCTCTTATATAGGACCTGGGAATCTCCAGAGCCCTCAGGAGCCCCTCTGATGGGTTGATACCCTATTTTGTGTTCTATGAGATCCTACTGAGTTGTGCATAAGTGTTACCTATGGGATGACCTCCCAACTCTCTTTGAAGTCTCTTAGCCATATGAACTCATTTGGATTTACCTTTTCCCCCTTTTATTCAAGGTCTTTTTCCAGTTGTATTGCCAGTTGGCACTTGGTAGTAATCCCTCATTGCCAGCTAGGCTCATCCCTGGGAATCATGTCCCACACTGGGGGGATGGTAATGCATACAAATGCTGAGTTTCACTTAGAGAGAGGCCACATTTCAGCAACAAGGAGGCTCTCAGGTGGAAACCCCTAGGCACCCCATAACAATAGGCTAAGTTTTGATTAAAAATGCAAAGACTCATAAGGCTAGTCATCAATAACAAGAATGCATTCGTGGACCATCTTCCTTTGCCAGACACTGCCTCTGTACATGGGGGCCTGTTGCTGCTCCCTTGGATAATGTGGCAGAGCTCTCCAGGCTGGGTATTCATAATTCTTTCATTTGTTGAGTGATTCTTCACTCACTGTGACCATGCCCCACCCCTTGCTCATTTGAACAATTTTATATATCTTTTATGTATATTCAGGTGAACTTCCTCTCATGAATCCTCCATCCCTGACAACCCCCACCAATGATCAATTCCCAACCCTGTTGTAACCCTTCTGTGATCCAAATGTTCCTTACAGATGAAGCCCTTATAATAGCCAAATACAATTAATAGAAAAATGAAATAATAATGATATGTTTAAATATAAGAGATAAAATACATGGAAACTTAAAAAAAACACTAAAAATAAAATAAAATTAAAGGATTGGGATACTCAAAAATTAAGATAAAACAAAAAAATTAAATAATAAAAACTTTAAAACATTTTTCCTTTTACCACTGCATTATACTGGACACTGCACTGTCCAGTCTGTACCGTGGCACCTTCCCCCTCTCACTCCCCAGTGTCTCCCAAATTTTCATTTAATTTTCAAAGAAGTTTTAGGTCACAGCAAAGTCACACACAAAATTCTAGAGACTCTCATATACCCAAACTCCTCCCACTTTCCTCACCCCATATTAAATAATTTTGTATGTGGATGGTAGCATTGTTATAACTGTTATACAGATAGTGAAACATAGCTACTAAACATTGTCAATGGTTTACAGTATAGTTTACATTTTCAAATGGTACAATTTAATAATTTTTGATGATATTTACCCTGTCCCGTGTCCATCACTGTAAGGTAATGAAAAACATTTCCCCTTACCACTTAATACTCCCATTTTATATATTCTGTTCCTCCCTCCCCATCCCCCTGGGGCACATGACACACCCCTGCATGACGCATTGGATGACAAGATTCATAGTTACATGCAACAAGAGGTCTTCACACGTTGATTGTCCTCCCCTATTAGAATACACCCTTGCTCATAAGAGATGCCCACCTGTCTGTCTCTGTGTGAATTGGTCCTCCCAAAGATGGGGTTCCATCTCCTTCCCACTCACCATGTGAGTCTCCAGCAACCGACACAGCACTTTATGTCAGGGTGAACACTCACACACTCCCCAGAAGCGTACTCCAGATGTGCCCCATCCTGAATGACCCTACAACCAACACCTTAAATGAGTGATACTCCCTTGTCATATTGCCATAAGAGCATTCCCATCACTGCACTTTCAACCTTATACCCACAAGTCAGTGTTCACCTGGTCCCTCTCCCATCTCTGTCCCCAGGATTCTGGGTATTCTAATCCACCTTTCTTAATCTACCCACCTGTCATCTCTGCACCACCAACTCAGTAAATTCACTACCCACCTGTCCATTCCTTCAATACACAACAATACTCTATCACTTTACCATAGATTATGTCCATATGGGTGATCGCTCACAACCTTCTCTTCTTTTCACTCTCTTGTTAGCCTATCTTTCAGACAATGGTTCTCAGGGACTGCTCACTTTCTTTGATTCAAATCAGTGAGGTCATGTACTGTTCATCATTCAATGCCTGGCTTGCTTCACTCAACATAAGGTCTTCAAGATTCATCCATGTTTTTCTGTGTGTTAGCACTTTATTCCTTCTTACAGTTGAGTAATATTTCATTGTGTTCATGTATCACATTTTGTTAATCCATTCATCTGTTGATGGGCACCAGAGTTGATTCCAACTTTTGGCAAAAGTGAACAATGCTGCTATAAACATTGGTGTGCATATATCTGCTCATGTCTTTCCTTTCAATTCTTCTGGGTATATACCCAGCAGTGGAATCGCAGGATTGTACAGGAAATCTATTGTTAGTCTCCTGAGGAATCACCAAACTGTCCTCCACAGTGTCAGGACCACTCCACAATCCCACCAGCAGTGGATGAGGTTTCCCATTTCTTCACATCCTGTGCAACACTTATTGTCTGCTGTTTTTTTAATAGCTGCCATTCTAATGAGTGTAAGATGGCATCTCATTATAGTTTTGATTTACATTTCCCTAATAGCTACCGATGTTGAGCATTTTTTCATGTGCTTTTTGGCCAATTGCATTTCTTCCTTGGAGAAGTATCTTTTCAGGTCACTTGCCCATTTTTTAAATGGGTTGCTTGTCTTTTTATTTTTGAGGTGTAGGATTTCTTTTTATATGCAGGATATTAGGCTCCTATCACATATATGGTTGCCAAATATTTTCTCCCATTGGGTGGGCTGTCTTTATTTTCTTGTTAATGTCCTTTGAGGTGCGGAAGTTTTTAATTTTGAGGAGATCCCATTTATCTATTTTTTCTTTTGCTGCTCGGCTTTTGGGTCTGAAGTTTATGAAAACATTTCCTATTACAAAGTCCTTTAGATTCTTCCCTACATTTTCTTCCAAGGTCTTTATGATTTAGGATCTTATAATTAAATCTTTGATCCACCTTGAGTTGGTTTTTGTATAAGGCTGGAGATGGTGTTCCTTTCTCATTCTTTTGGATATGGATATCCAGTGGTCCAAGCACCACTTGTTGAAGAGGCCATTCTCTCCCAACTGAGTGGGCTTGGTTGCGTTTCGAATATCAGATGACTGTATATGCGAGTATCTTTATCAGAACTCCGAATTTGGTTCCATTGGTCAGTACATCTATCCTTGTGCCAATACCATGCAGTTTTGAGCAATGTAGCTTTGTAGTATGTTTTAAGGTCAGGTAATATGATACCTCCGTTTTTCTTTTTCAATATATCTTTGCCAATTCGGGGTCTCTTACATTTCAAAATATATTTTGCAGTTAATTTTTCCAGTTCTTTAAAAAATACAGTGTTGATTTTTATTGGGATTGCATTAAAACTGTAGATTAATTTGAGTAGGATAGACATAATGATGATATTTAGTCTTCCTATCCATGAACAGGGAATATCTTCCATTTATTTAAGTCTTCTTTGATTTCCTTTAAGAGTGTTGTGTAATTTTCTGTATATGTCCTTTGCATCTTTAGTTAAATTTCTTCCTAAGTATATGATTCTTTTAGTTACTATTTAAATGGTATTGTTTTCTTGATTTCCTCCTCATATTGTTCATTATTGGTGTACAGAAATGCTACTGATTTTTCAGCATTGATCTAAAAGCCTGCGACTTTACTAAACTCCTTTACATGTTCTAGCAACTTTGTTGTAGATTTCTCAGGGCTTTCTATGTATAGGATCAGGTCATCTGGAAATAATGAAATTTTTTCTTCTTCTTTCCAATTTGGAAGCCTTTTATATCTTTTTCCTGCCTCAGTGCTTGAGCAAGTACTTCTAAGACAATGTTAAATAGGAGTGGTGATAGTGGGCATCCTTGTTTTATTCCCAATCTCAGAGTGAATGCTTTTAGGATTTTGCCTTTGAATATGATGTTAGCTTTCGGTTTTTGATATATACCCTTTATGATGTCATAAACTTCCCTTATATTCCTGTGTTTTGCAGTGTTTTTATCAGGAAAGGATATTCTATTTTGTCGAATGCTTTTTCTTCATCTAGAGAAATAATCATGTGATTTTTTTTCAATGTGTTTATGTGGCATATTGCATTGAATGATTTTCTTATGTTGAACCATCCTTGCATTCCAGGGATGAAAACCACTGGTTATGGTGTATAATTCATTTGATATGTCATTGAAGGCAATTAGCAAGTATTTTGTTGAAGATTTTAACATCAAGGTTCCTTAGAGAGATTGGTCTGTAATTTTCCTTTTTTGTGGTATCTTTGCTTGGCTTTGGTAGTAGGGTACTATTGGCATCATAGAATGAGTTAGGCAATATTCCTTCTACTTCTATTTTTTGGAAGAGCTTAAGCAGGATTGGTGTTAGCTCTTTCTGGAATCTTTGGTTGTTACTGATTTCTTTTGAGATTTCCTCCTTGACCCACTGTTTGTCTAAAAGTGTGTTGTTTAACTTCCATATATTTGTGCCTAATCTGGTTATCTGGCCCTTAGTGATTTCCAATTTCATTCCATTGTGGTCAAAGGAATTACTTTGTATAATCTTAATCTTTCTGAATTCCTTCAGAGTTGTTTTGTGGCCTAGCATGTGGCCTGTCTTGGAGTATGATCCATGAGCACTTGAGAAGAATGTAAATCCTGCTGTATTGGGGTGTAATGTTGTGTATATGTCTATTAGATTAGGTCTTCTAATGCATTGTTCATAGTCTTTGTTTCTTTATTAATTCTCTGTCTAGATGTTCTGTGTAATGGTGATAATGGTGTATTAAAGTCACTCACTATAATTGTAGAGGCATTTATTTCTCCACTTATTTTCCAAAGTTTGCCTCAAGTATTTTGAGGCACCCCGATTAGGTGCATAAATGTTTATGATTGTTCTCTCTTCTTGAGAGAATACCCCTTTTACTAACATATACTGTACATCTTTGTATTTTACAATAATTTTTCATTTAAAGTCTATTTTGTCTGATATTAGAATTGCTATTCCGGCCTTTTTTTGTCTATAGTTTGCTTGTAAAATTGTTTTCCAGCCTTTCACTTTCAGCCTCCTTGAATTCCTGGGTCAAAGGTGGGTTTCTTGTAGACAGCATATTGATGGATTGTATTTCCTCATCCATTCTGCCAATCTGTGTCTCTTGACTAGTGAGTTTAATCCATTAACATTCAGTGTTATAGCTCTCAAGGAATTTCTTACATCAGCCATATTTTCTTTGGGTTAATTTATATCATATGTTATTTTTACTTCTATTTTTGTCTTTTTAGTTGTTTTTACACTCTCCTCCAACTCTCTCTTCCCTGTGTTTTCCTTTCAACTTGTATAACTTCCTTTAGTATTTCTTGAAGTGCAGGTTTCTTATTGGCATACTGTCTTAATTTCTGTTTTTCTGTGAATATTT
>JAQZBX010012138.1:0-41466 GCA_029593785.1 Cabassous unicinctus | reverse complement strand
AGGCTGCAGCACTCCCTCTACTATCTTTTGTGATTTTGATCTTTTGGTAACATATTCTACCAGTTTTTGTTTGTCTGTGAAGACTTTGAACTCACCCTCATTTTTGAAGGACAGTTTTGCCAGATACAAAATTCTTGTCTGGCAATTTTTCTCTTTCAGTACCTTAAATATATCATACCACTTTCTTCTCACCTCCATGGTTTCTGATGAGAAGTTGGCACTTAATCTTTTTGAGGTTCATGTGTTTGTGATGCTTTGCTTTTCTCTTGCTGCTTTCAGAATTCTCTCTTTATCTCTGATACTTGTCATTCTTAATAGTAGGTGTCTCATGGTAGGTCTATTTGGATTTATTCTGTTTGTGGTATGTTTGTTTTTCTTCTTGTGTATTGATACTTATGTCTTTCATAAGGGTTGGGAAGTTTTCAGTCATTATTTTCGCAAATATTCTTTCTGCCCCCTTTCCATTATTTTCTACTTCTGGGACACCAATAATGTGTATGTTTGTGTGCTTTGCAATGTCATTCAATTCCCTGAATTCCATTTTTTCCCATTCTCATCTCTTTCTGTTTTCCTGTCCTTTCTGGTTCAGTTGTTCTGTCTTTGAAATCACTAATTCTGTCTTCAAGCAATTCAAATCTGCCCTTATGTACCTCTAATGTATTTTTAAACTCAGCCATCATCTTTCATTCCCACAAGGTCTGTTACTTTTCTTTGCAGGCTTTCAAATTGTTCTTTATGTTTACCCAGTGTCTTCTTCATATGCTTCATCTCTTTGGTCATATTTTCTTTCAATTATTTGAATTGATTTAGGAGAGTTTTGTGATTATCATTGATTAATTATCTTAAATCTTGTATCTTTTCAGGATATTTGGTTCATTCCTCTGGCTGAGCCATTTCTTCCTGTTTCCTAGTATGGCTTGTAATTTTTTGCTGATGTCTAGGCATCTGAATATATTGGTGAATTTACTCTGATGGTCACTTTCTCTCTCTTGCCTAATTTTTTTTTTCTTTTCATAGCTCTTCTTTGATATTTGATCCAAAATATTCTAAGTATACAAAATTCCCCAGCTGAAGTTATCAAAATTGGGCCAAGGACTCACTAATGAGCTGCAGATTTTCTCCCAGGATTTAGGGTACACAGAGACACTAAAGCAGTTTTATTCTGCCAATCTTCCAGGCTGGCAAGCAGATGACACTCATCAGTGCACCTTTCCATGAAGATGTTTCAATCTCTGTTTTACTGTGTTTTGGTCTGGCCAAAGTCAAGATTCCAAGTGAGCTCTGCTGGTCAAATTCAATGAAGAAAAGCTCCCCCCAATTCCTCCTCCCTCTTCTCTTGTAACAGCTGATAGGGAGGAAGATGTCTGTTCCCCTCTCAGTTGGCTACAGTGAGCCAGGAGTTTTACCCAGGCTTAATATTTTGAGGGTTGGGGAAGTCAGCCCTTCCCAGCTGCCTCAGGGGTATGGTAATTTGTGTTTGTTGCTTTGGGTTCTTTGTCTCTCTGTGTCTCAACCTCCTGGGAATTGTGTAGCACTGTCCTGGTCTGCTGACCCCAGAGCTGGTCCCTTCGACAGCTTTTGTCTCTTTCTCCAATGTTTTTGTGAGAGCGTTGAGCCCTGCCTGCCTACTCCAGTGTCATCTTCCCAGAACACCACTATATTTTTAAAAATCTTTTATTTTCTTATCCATTGCTTTCACTTGTTTTGGGAGTATATTTTACTTAAAAGAGTCTTAATTTTAAAACATTCAATGTGTCACCTATAATTCAATGTATTTATCTTGATCATTAACATAGATGTTTTCACACATTTTCAAAGAAAACACATACTGCTCTGTAGTGTATTAGACAAAGTCATCCCAGTTTAGGTGTTTATCTCAAGAACCTAATGAACACAACTTTTTCTGACTTTCAAAAGGGGAGAGACTTGAGCTTTCATGTTGTACAAAAACTGCATAGTTATCTGTGCATAATGCTCTTTACAGGGTCAAACCTACTAACTTCTTAATGAATAAACTTTTAAAATCAAAACTAGATATACATATTATAATCTTTATTCAGATAAAGCAGGGATCCAGTCATTTTTAACCAGGATTTCCTTTGCATGAAATATGTATTAGCTATACTGTTACCATATCAAGATAAAGACACTCTATAGGTGGCTCTCAACTACCACATAATTTAGTCTATTTAAGTCCTCTCTTAGCCTAAAATCATTTGGTTGGAAGGAAGAAGAAGTTAGCTAAACAAAGAATGTCTTAGGCCCAGAAACCAAATTTTGGGTCAACCTTGTATGACCTGAAGTTAAAACTGCTAGAAACTCAACACAGTTTCTCCTTCTCTAAAGGGTTGCATGTTCTCCCTCCTCTAACAAATCTCAGAGTATCATGTTAAGAACATGGCCTTTAGAGTCAGACTTGTGGTGTTCAAACTCCTGCTTTTTTCTGGCTCCTCTCATTTTCATCTTCTTTGCCCATAATTAAATATATATTTTGCCCCAGCTCTCTATGAACTTCCAAATATAATTCCCATTCCTAACTACCTTCCATCTGTGTGTCTCTTACCTTAATGTTTCTCTATCTGAGAATTTGATGTTATTTTTCCCCTGGCCTATTTACCTGACAAAGAGTGGATGCTCATCTCCAGTCCAATCAGCTATAGACAGAGGGGAAAAGAACCAGTATAACCATGCTTACTCAGGTTTATACTTTAAGCAAGAATGATGAGTGGGTCAGGCGTGTGTGCCAGACAAGGGGAGATGAGAGAGCTGGTATTCCAAAACATGTCTAAAAATGGTTGGCAATATAAAAAAAGAGTCAAAGTGAAAATGTGATTTTCTGATACATTCTTAAGGCAAGCCAATCTGTTTACACACTGAGACTATAGTTCTGTTTATCCTGACTCCCATGCTTTGAGGTCCTTCTGAGTTTTGGGTAGTAAATTTCTTGGAATTACTTCCATTCCCTGTAAATGAGGGGCTTAGACAAAATGACTTCCATAGTTTCTTCAGGCCTATAAATTCTGTGGAATTCTAAATGTCAATAGCATCAATATCAATTGTATCAATATTATCAAGTATCAATAATATCAATAATTGTCATGACCTTGTGTGATCTCATGGTAAAATTTTAAATTATTTTAATTATCAAATTATCTTTTATAAATGGCCCCGAAATTTGCTTTTTAGCCCACCAAACATTTATTTTCCATCTTCTGATATGAGTACAGAAAATTTTCCATCGGAAAACCTACCCTTCCTCTTTCAGTCCATATGTGTACATGTCCAGACCCAAGCCAATCAGTGCATTTCATCTCTTTCTCAAAAGTTATTGTTTTAAAGATGGGCATATTATACATTAGGAGCCACTGAGATCCTGTCTTCAGACATTTATGGACTTATTAGGAAGAGAAACATTTGTTTTCTACTGATTTTAGAATACTGAAAATGAAGGCCCACACCTTCTGAGGCAACACTACAAGGAGCTAGTTCAAGAGTGAACTCAAACCCAGAAAAAGAAGAGCAGAGTGAGGGCAAGAGCAAGAGAAAATGAGTAAGAGAGAGAGAGAGATACTGAGAGAAAGTAAGGGATAACATACAAGTATTCCTGAAGACACTAGATATACCCTGAGACTTTTTAGCTCTGGTAGTTACTGGATTCCTGATTGGATTAACCCAATTAAAGATGGGTGCTTTGTCACTTGAAAATGAAAGAAATCCTCCTAGGCATGCAATATAAGAAGGCACTTCAAAACTTGTTTCTCGCTTAGCTTCACAGGCTACATATATATTGTGATGGTGCAACCTCACAGAGAAAAGCAATTCCAAATAACTTCAAAATGCAGTAATTAGACTGTAATATCATTAATAAGATAAATGTTACAGAAAAAAGAAATGAAAAAAAGAAAAATCATAAACTATTTTCAGTAATAATATTGTTTCTCATAATCTTGATGATGGATATTTAAAGTTGTTTTATGGTATTATAGGACAAAGGAAATAAGTTATTACATTCTATCATCTCTGGTGTTATTGAAAACCAGGTTTCTTAGTCTGGGGAAAAGGAGATACAGATATAAGGATGTAGAGATTAATAAATCTCTGTAGATCTGAATTCAATTGGAATTTTTTATCTTTGAAAACACTTGATGTACTTTATCTTAAAGATAATATCCTGGTTCTGTCAAGTGAAAAGTTCTAAAAACAATATCTAACCCAGTAGCAATTAACACGCAGGATACAGATTTTCTTAAAATACTATTTCCCTCTACCAAGAATCAGAGGTCTTTGAAGAAATCGCTGGTTCCATGTGTAGGGATGGAAATGTAAATGATGAGTTGGAACATCTTGTCTCATCAGAAAGCAAGAATCTAGGAAGAAACACTTATTTATTATGAAAAAATAAAAATAAAAAAATACTCAATAGAAACCTTAAAGAGCCTTCAACTTGCCCCAAGTCAAGTATTGGAGCCTCAATACTGATAAAAATTCAATGGATTGACTCACCTCTCAAACATTTTTAAATCTACATGTTCGTATTATAAACCACTGTCACCCATAAAGCATCTGCCATTGGAATATGCTGAAAAAAAGCTGGTAAATAGGCAAACAATCAACCATTTATTCTGCCTTTCCTCCGTGAACAGCACCTCTGGTAACAAAACAATAGATATTGGAAAATTTCATTTTAAATAAGAATTACAGCTCCTAAATGGAGGAATGATAGAATTAGGCAGTATCATTTTGCAATGCTTAATGAGTGATGGAACTAGACATTGATCATTGATGACTGCTAACATCAAAAGAGATGTGAGGTATTATTACAATGTTCATGGTGAAAGAATACAGTGCCACCTGTGGAGAACCATTGTCAAGAAAGTGAACCTGAATCAGATAAAGCCTATAGATCAGGACTGTCCATATAACTTTCTACCATGATGGAAGTGCTTTAATAAAGTTTAATTTAAAGAGCCACATGTAGCTAGAGGTTAATATATTGGACAGTGCTTTAGATATAACTACTGATTTACAGGAAAATACGTGAAAAGTTAGCAAAATCCAAACTGCGAAAATCTCCTCAGATATGAAAGTCCCAGTTTCTTCAATTAGTAATTTGAAAAATGAAAAGGAATTGTAAAGGGATATAAGAGGCATATTGATGAACTACAATATATGATCATTTTTTGGGGATACTGACTGTAGCAGTTTGATATTACTGATGAATTCCAAAAAGAAATATTGGATTTTGTTTGTAAACCGGTCTTTTCCTCTGGGCGTATTACAGTGTATTGGATTCAGAGGTTTTACTTTTACTTAATTAAATTGTGGTTAGGGCTTTGATTGGGCCACATCAGTAAAGTGTTGAGTCCCCACCCCTTGGTAGGTGGGGACTCATAGAGAAAAGACATGGCAAAGGACAAAGCTGGAGTTCTGATGCTGAGTTTTGAGCTAGAGCCTGGGAAGTGATCACACAGGAGAAGAACAGAGAGGAATAGAAATGGCTCTTGGACAAGGCAGTGGCCCAGGAGGGAGAGAAAGAGCCATTCAACCTGATAGTCTACAGCTGGCTTTGTGGAGAGAGGCAAAACCTAGAGAGCCTCATAGTCTACAGCTAACCTTGTGAAGAAAACAGAGGAGGTGAGTGCAGAAAGAGGCAAGCCCTGGGAAGAGAGAAACCCAGAAAGCCTGAACCCTCACAGACATCGACAACCATCTTGCTCAAAAACATGGCAAAAGACTTTGGAGAGGGAAGTAACTTATGCTTTATGGCCTAGTAACTGTATGCTTCTACCCCAAATAAATACCCTTTATAAAAACCAACCAAATTCTGGTATTTTTGCATCAGCACCGCTTTGACTGACTAATACACTGATCAAATAAATAAAATGTGAAAAATAAATAACTCATGAGACAATTGGGCATTTTACCTTGATTTCATAATATTAAAAATTATTTCTTGGAGGTACAAGAATTGTTCTATGGTTAGGTTTTACAGAACTTACTTTTTTTTTTTTTTTAAGATTTATTTATTTACTTGATCCATTTTAAACCCCCCCTTCCCCATTTGCTGTTTTGTGTCCATTCGCTGGGCAATTCTCTGTGTCTGTTTCATCTCTTCTCATCCTCCTCCTCCAGTCTTCACCAGGATTCGATACTGAAGACCTCCGATGTAGGAGAGAGGTGTTCTAGCCTTCTGTGCCACCTCAGCTCCTGGTTTTCGGAGCTTTCGGAGCATCTTGTCTTGTCTCTCTCCTTTTACGTCATCATCTTGCTGCATGGCTCCCGGGGCCTGGTGGCTCACCGGCACACAGAGCCCGGCAGCCCATGTGCCTTCTCTCTCTATATATATATTTATTTTACCGGGAGGTCCCGGGGATCGAACCCAGGTCCCTCCATATGGCAGACGAACACCCAACCATTTGAGCCACATCCGTCCCCAAGAACTTACTTTTAATGAATGAAATCATATGCTTTATGGGATTTACCTCAAAATAGAAGAAGAGGAAGGGAAGTAGGTATAGATAAAAGAAGATTGACCATAAACTGATAATTGTTGAAATTGAACATGGTATGTGTGGATTCAAAATAATCGTCCCTCAAATTTAGTAAATCCTTAAACATTTTATAATCAAAACTTTACAAATGTAATAATAAACTTAATTTCAAAAGTTATTTTAAGAAGGGAAAGTTTAACTGGGTGATGAATTACTAAAAGACAGTGAGGGGAGAGAATGTGGCTCAAAGGATTGAGCACCCGCTTCCCACATGGGAGGTCCCAGGTTCCCAGGTTTGGTTCCCAGTGCAGCCTTAAAAAAATTAAACAAATAACAAACAAAAACAAATGAAAAAAACCAACTCAGGGCAACCAACATGGCTCAGTGGTTGAGCGCAAAAGGCAGTGATCTTTTAGTATTTTCTAATAATAAAGCAAATATACTGGCAAAGATGCAGGCATTGTAGCAATGAACATACATGGAGAGTATTTTAATAAATTCGCTCTTCACTTTTGAAAATATCCACAGCCTTAGAAGTTAAAAAAAATGGAATGGCGTTAGAAACTAAATCAATGAAATTATAAAATAAGCATGATGTTCGTTATTTTTCAGATCTCTGCATAATATAACATCTATAGCTATAAAAATAACTTTATTGTTGGCACAACTTCACTGTAAAACACAGCTTGGGACAACAAGCGCAGTTGATTTCAAATCCTTCCCCCTTTTCTTGATCGTGTTATCCACATTTCCTGAAACAAGGTCTTCCAAGCAGTTATTTAAGCAGCTGCGTATTTAACCAGTTGTAGGAATAATTGCTGCCTCTCTCACGGAGACTGAAATGCTGGAACAGAGATGACCCTCAAGGTTTTAAGCTAGAGGATAGCCCCTTTGCCCTAACCAACGATATCTTATCAAACAAAAAATATAAGAGGAGGAGACGGAGACTATCAAGTGAGCATATTGGTTTAAGAGAAAGAACTGGAAAAGGGATAAAGTTTGCATGTTTGTCCCTTCTCCATATTCACCAGTTAGCTCTACTTCCTCTGGGAAGGAGTGAGTGAAGGTGAAAATAGGAACAGAAGCTAATTTCCCAATACTTCCAATAAAGTAATTTTTTTTACTTTATGTTAAGAGAAAAGAAAACTGGAGAGGAATAAAATGAACTTCTCTCTCTCTCTCTCTCTCTCTCTCTCTCTCTCTCTCTTGCTCTCTCACACACACACACACACACACACACACCAAAAGACAATGTAAAGATACAAAGTATATAGGAAAGGCATCATCATCATTTTGTCTGGTGGAGAGAGGATATAAAACATGATACAGTTGCAAGCTTAATAGAAATTAGATTAATGGGGAAAATTATTGAAAATTTTTCATAAAGCCTGTTTCAAATGCTTAATATTTAAACAGAAATGCTTCATACACACAAACAAATACACACACACACAAACACACACCAAAAAAGAGTTTGGCAACTGCCATTCTTGATGCCTGTGATGGCATGAATACAACTACTGCCTTAGTAATCTAGGAAATGGCTCTTATTCTCACATCAAAGATTTCGTGGTAGAAATATCTTCCAAAAGTTAATATCTGGAATTTATTTGTCACCTCATTAAAAAAAAATCATTTTTTTTTTTTTAGGTACTGGGGTGGGGATTGAACCCCCAACCCAGTATGTGGGAAGCCGGCACCCTATCACTAAGCCACATCGGATCCCCTGAGTTGTTTTTTTCATTTGTTTGCTTGTTTTTTGTTTGTTTGTTTCTTTTTAAGAGGCACTGGGGACCGAATCTAGAACCTCCCATATGGAAAACAGATGCTCAACCACTTGAGCCACATCTGTTCCCCAAAATCAATGTTTTTGATAATTTTAACTACACGCTGCTCATGCCATCATGTCAACAGGCAGTGAACAGCATCCAATTCCAGACCTTCACTGCTACCTCTTTCTTGCTAGCAATTGAAGAAGCAATTGACTTATTTGCTTAAACAGCAGAATTTATAAGTGGCCAAGTATCATTGTGAGTGATGTTCTTCCAGTTCTGAAAAAATTATAAATCTGACCAAAAAAGTGTTGGAGTCTGCAGAGTCACATCCATATGTCATTTCACCATCCGAACTCCAATTTCTGCCTGCCTATTCTTTTTTTGTTTTTATTCCAATGTACCCCTCCACAACCAACACCTTGCATTAGTATGGAATATGTGTTACAATTGATGATAGCACACTTTTATAATTGTACTATTAATTAAAGTCCATGGTTTAGCTTAGGGTTTACTGTTTCTCTATTGTAGTTCCATGGATTTAAAAAAGATATCACTTCTGTTACCATATATACAATCTAACATTTCCCCTTTTAATCACACCCAGATATATATTTCAGTGCCGTTAATTGCATTCAAAATGTGTTCATGTGTGCCCCCATCACCAACATCAATTACCAAAACATTTCCATCATTCCAGATAGGAACCCTGTTCATTTTAAGCCTCAACTTCCCATTCCCTATCCGTACCCCATCCCCCGGTAACCTATATTATAGTTTCTGACTCTCTGAGATTGCTAATTCTAATTGTTTCAAGTCAGTGAGATCATATAATATTTGTCCTTTTGTGTTTGGATTATTTAACTTAACATGATGTCTTCTATGTTCATCCATGTTGCTGCATATATCAGGACTTCATTCATTTTTATGACTGAATAATATTCCATTATATGTATATACCACATTTTATTTATCCATTCATTCGTTGATGGACACTTGGGTTGCTTCCATCTTTTGGCAATTGGGAATAATGCCACTATGAACAACGGTGTGAAATTATCTGTTTGAGCCCCTGCTTTCAATTCTGGGTATATACCAAAAAGTGAGATTGCCAGGTCATATGATAGCTCTAACCTTAGGTTTCTGAGAAACCTTAAAATTGCCTTCTCCCATGGTTGCACAATTTTACATTGCCACTAGCAGTGAATGAGTGTCCTATTTCTCTGCATTCTCTCCAAAAAGTGTTATTTTCCATTTATTGTTTTTAATAGCAGCCATTCTTATATGAAATGTTATCTCACTGTGGTTTTGATTTGTATTTCCTTGATGGCTAACGAGGTTGAGAATCTTTTCATGAGCTTTTAAATCATTTGTATGGCTTCTTTGGAGAGATATCTATTCAACTATTTTGAATTTCCTTTTTGATCTTCGGACTAGGTGTTCTATTCATTACTGAGAATGGTGTATTAAAGTCTCCTGTTATTAATGTAGAACCATCAATTTCTACCTTCAAATTAGTCAGTTTTGCTGCATATATTTTGGGTCTCTGCTTTTAGGTGCATATATATTTATAATTGTTACATCTTCTTGTTGTATTGTCCGCTTTATCAATACAAAATGACCACCTGTGCCCCTTGTAACTATTTTTGGCTTAAAGTCTATTTTATCCTATGTTAGTATCCAGTATTAGTTGTCATTTGGTTACTACTTGCATGATATATTTATTTTATCCATCCTTTCACTTTCAATGTACTTATAACTTTGACTTTAAGGTGAGTTTCTTGTAGTCAGCATATATTTTGGGCATTTTAAAAAAATCCATTCTGCTAATCTTTCTCCCTTTTGACTAGAGAGTTTAATTCATTTACATTTAACATAATTACTGATAATACAGGACTTCCTTCTGCCAGTTCACTACTTGCCTTTTGTACATATTATACCATTTTTGTCCCTCATGTCCATTAATGCCTAGTTTTATATTTATTTGATTTTTTGTGTTGTACCATATTAAGTGCCTTTGCATTTCTATCCAGATATATTTTTTATCTATTTTCCTTTTAGTTATCCTGAGGATAAAATTTAACATGCTAAATATATAACAATCATATTTCTTTGATACCAACTTAACTACAATAGCATGCACATATACAGTTCCTATGGCCCTCTGGCCCCCACTTTTTTTGGTACTTGTTACCATCTATATCTTAGTGCATCGAATGTTCAAAAATATAGATTTATCATTATTTTTAATGTATTTGCATTTTTAGCACCTGTAGGAAATAAGTGGAGTTAAATACCAAGCAATACATTATAATAATACTGGCATTTATAATTACCCAAATGGTTACCTTTACCCCAGGTCTTTATTTCTTTATGCCATTTTGAATCACTGTCCAGTGTCCTTTCCTTTCAGGCTGAAGAACTCCCTTTAGCATTGCTTGTAGGGCAGGTCTAATGGTGATGAACTCCCTCAGCTTTTGTTTATCTTAAAATGTCTTAATCTGTCCCTCATTTTTTTAAATTTTTAAAAAATATTTTAAAAGATGCTTAGATTACATAAATGTTACACAAAAATTACAGGGATTCCCATGTTCTCCATCTCCCACACCTCCCATAACATCCCACATAAATGTCTTTCATTAGTGTGGCACATCACCTGCAATGGATATACACATCCTGGGGCTTTGCCACTAAGCATGGACCATAGTTCACATTGTAGACCACACTCTCTCCCACATAGATCTGCATGCTATATGCTGATGTAAAATGGCCTATCTCTGTTGTTGTAATATCACTCAGGATAATTCCCAAGTCCTGAAAAAGCACCTGTATTACAACTGCTTTTCCCTTCCCTGCTCCAAAAGTGTCCAGTGGTCACTGGCTCCACCTCACTGTTGTAATTTCTTCCATTGCCTGAATCACAATATGTCTACAACAGAAAACCATTAAGTCCACTCTAGTCCATAGCTCTTTCCCCAATCCTGAGGAGTTTGGGGTGGTGATGTCCACTTCACCTCCAAGTGAGAGGTGTCCCTCATTTTTAAAAGAAAATCTTACCAAATACAAAACTCTTGGCTGACAATTGTTTTCTTTCAGCACTTTATTTTAACAGACTGCCTTCTTGCCTCCATGGTTTCTGATGAGAAATCAGCACTCAATCTTATTGGGATGCCCTTGTATGTAACATAATGCTTCTCTCTTGTACCTTACAAAACTCTCTCCTGTCCATTGCATTTGATAGTATGACCAGTATATCATGGGATAGATTTTCTTCATGTTTATACTGTTTGGTGTTCTCTGGGCTTCTTGGATGTGCTTATTCATTACTTTTGCTATGTTTGGGATGTTCTATCTCATTATTTCTTTGAATATTCCTCCTGCCCCTTTCTCTCTTCTTCTGTGACTCTCATAATGTGTATACTGGTGTGCCTGATGGTGTCTCAGAGGTGTCTTAGGCTATTTTTGCTTTAAATATTTCTTTTTTCCTTCGGCTTCTTAGCCTGACTCATTCCAAGTGTCTTGTCTTCAAGTTCTCTGATTCTTTCTTCTGTTAGCTCCAGTCTACTCTTGAAACCCCCCTGGGCATTTTCATTTTAATTATTGTGGTCTTCAACTCCAGTAGGTCTGTTTGCTTCCTTTTTTCAAAGTTCTATCTCTCTATTAAGACTCTAATATTTTTTGTTCATTGTTTTCCTGAAATCCTTTAGTTTTTTTTCCCTCTGTATTTCCCTTCATGTCCTTGAGCATTTTAAAGATCATTTTTTAAAGGCTTTGTTCAGTAAGTCCACATTCTTGTCACCTTCATTGGTGTTTTCTGGATTTTTAATCCTCTTCCTTTGGATGGGTCATCATTTTTTGCTTCTTTATTTGAATTGTCCTCTTTTGTTACTCACTGTACATTTCAATATGTTTAAAATCTTAACTCTGAGATTTATACCTTGACATGTCTGTTTCTTGATTTTGTAACCAGCTGGTGATAAGACAGAGATTTTCTTGAGCTTTAGCCCTCCTATCAGGAAGGTCTGCCCAAGGTGAATGCAGTGTGTAGAGTTTTCCCTGTTTTTCTAGGCCTCTGTTTTGTCCTGGGCTTTTGCTTGTTAATTCCTTATGAATTCCCGTGTTTACAGAATTTTGGTTGTCCCTCCTGTTTCCCAGGAGACAGACCTCCCTCTTCTGTGTATTTGAAGCCCGCAGGCCTTTGTCGTAGATTGTCTGCCTCTGAATTTTGTTACACTACTTTTATTGTCCCAAGCTTCTTTTACCTTGATGGCAAATTCTGGGAGGAGGGCATTATCAAGTTAGTCTCTCCCATCCAAACCAGGACCAGGATCTCACAAAGGGGACACAGGCCAGCTCCAAATTTTCCTGAGGAGAGGATCAGGAAGGGCACCCAAAAGCTGCTCTGATGGCTCTACAAAACTGAGCTTTTCTGGCCTGCCCATCAAATGCAGCCCTTCATCTCTAACTGCTCCCTGCAGCCTTGAGGAAGTACAGCATCTTTAAGTCTCCACTACCACTGTTCTTGTCTGGGGCAGGTTGAAACAATGGCTATTCCTCCCTTTGTCCAGGAAGACTGAAACAACGGCTGCCCTAAGAGCTAGGTCCCCAGCAATCTGAGTGCACCAAACAGAAGCCGTGATTAGTGATCAGCCACGCTCACCCCTGTTCTTGAGGAACAGGATTTTTATGTCCCTTTCTGTCACCAGAGAGCTAGCCAGTGGCTGGACACCAGGGTGGTATGCTGTGAGAATAGAGGGTAGGTGCCAGGAGCCACCACAGGGAGAGAGAAATTTACTGATCTTTACTGTGATTTATCAGCTTCTTCCTCTTGATTTTCCATGGATACTTTACAGTGTTCTTCTGGCCTCTGGAGTTTCAAAATAGTTGTTTTACAGTTCCTGCCTGTTTAATGGTTGTTTGGAATTGGTGGAAGCAATAAGTCACAGAACTCCCTATTCTGTCATCTATCCACAATCTCCTATGAATGCCCATTCGTGACTGTATTCCAGTACTCAGATGTCAAGCCCATCAAAGTTTATTCAGTAATTTTCAAGAAAAATATTTGATCAAGTTGTGATTAATAGTCAAACTGAGACCCATTTCTGCTGTTGTCTTTAGTTTATCTGCAAAATTATTCTCTTGCTCAGGAATATGAAGGGCACCATAGTTTAAAAGAGTCTTTGTTAGTATGGTTACTTCTGATTTTGGCAAATGCTTAAAGAGAAAGCAAATCTACAAAAATTGCATGAACTAGTTTGTCACATACTAAGGTTTGGACTAGTTCTACTAGAAGACTAGAAACTGAGACATGGATTCCAAGAGGGACAAGCACCGGTATTGTTGAATAAATTGGAAGTTCAAATAATGGTAAATGGTGAATGATCTCATTTGGGTGAAGGGTGAGGTTTAGAGGACTACGGCTGGAAATACGGATTGGATGTAGATTATGAAGCACCATAGATACTAGGATAAGAATTTTGGATATTTCTACTCACAGTGATTACCATTGAAAGAATTTGAGATATGGAGTTGAGGAATTAAACTTGGCTTTAATGACAAAATTTTGACCATGGAGAAAGGAATTGGAGGGATGAAAGAGGGGAAGCATAGACTCCGGTTAGAAAACTACCACAATAAGTTAGGCACAGTTTAATAAGTGCCTGAAAAATGGCAATGGAAATGGAAGTGGACATGATATAATAAATTAAGACATTCCTGAGGCTTATACAATGGATTTTGAAAATGAGGAACATGTAACAATGTTCCTCAATAGACAAAGACACTGACTGACAATCAAACAAATAATTTTAATGTTTAAAATTTATTTAAGAAATAGAATAGTGATAAGGAAGACAATGAGAGTATTGTGGTATTTTGAGGGACATAGGTGGTCTTATCATGTTCCTCATATCATAATCTTAGTAGTTATTTATTGGTCAGAAAAATAAACAAGCAAGAACACCAACCTATCAAGCACAAATATGTCACCTAGCTTATCAGTGTCACTTTTACATTTACATCCCTGTTAAAAATTCATTTTCAAGAACTTAGCTATCTTTAAAATGTTCCTTAGTTATATATGTGAGTCCCCTAAGGCATGTCTGCACTTGACCCATAAAATAGTGTCACAACTAGAGTCACCATATTATGTCTTGGATATTCATCTTTGCCTGTTCTAGAATTCATTTGTTGACTGATGACATCTGAGTCATTTAGAGGCAAATCACTTTGTCATGTGGCTCATGAAATGGATATGTTTTGGCCCAAATTCTCAATGACTCAGAAAAAGAGGTTTATTCAGCTTCTGGTTTGTGCCTTTCTATAAATACAGGCTTAAAACCTAGTCCAAGTAGAGTAGGAAAAGGCACAAAAATATGACCTCCAATGCATTTACTTTCCTTCTCAAAAATCATACTTCCAAGCAAACCATTCTCAAAACAGTAAATGCAAGTAGCAATTTGAGACTTTCTGTGTGGTTGTGGAAGTACAGGAGTTAGTTGGCTGGGAGGGTAGGAAGGTAGGTTGTGGTGCAAATTTGAGGGAAAATGATTTTGTCATATTCAAAATCTCTTATCTGGCATCCTTGGGGCCAGATATGCTTCAGAATTCAAACTGTTTTGTGTTTTAGAAAGGTAATACCATATAAAATATAACAGTACCATTAACATTTCTTAAAAAATGTACAACTGTTTCTATAAAAAGAGAAAGAAAATAGTATTTATCATCTCCTATCAGGTCAGATCAAGAGAGGTTTTGCCAGCAACTAAGTCACACAAATAATTTTAATAATTAGGTCTATTGGGATTTTAGAATTGTGGATGAGGGATCATGAACCTGTATCTTGACCTGATACCCTGTTCATGAGCCAGATAGCTTTGTTTACCACTATTATTTGCTGCTATAAGTTTTCCTTTAGTTTTCAGAGTGGTGGGAAATCAACTTCGGTTAAATGTATCAAATCTTTTTTTTCATAGACTATTGCAAGAGTGTAATTATTCCTCAAGTCTTTGGAAATTTAGCAGTATTTAAGAATGTAAAAAAAATGTACCAGAATATACTTCAGGATCCTTCTCTTAGCTCTGGTTTAATGCACATTTATATTAATTTTGCACTCATATTGAAAAGAAGTAAAATCTACCTTAAAAACTTCATTCACTTCTTATGCAGTTTTTGGATTTGTATACAGCAACTGGGGATTTTTTTTTTATTATATCTATGCAGTATAAAATAGAGATGTGTTGGATTTTAGAGGATTTAATAAAATGGCCCAAGCCATAATCTTTACAAAGAATGGACACAAAAGGTAGGGTAAAGGCCTATTGTCTCACATAGAGAGAAAGACTGAATTCTAACTTGTCTATCTTTGCTGGGGCCTGACTTTCTTTTTGTTAGCTCATTCTAAACACCACATTCTTGGGAATATGCATCGCATTCATTTTGGATTATTTAATTTAACTTCCTTTGCAGATGAACTAGCTTTATTAAATGCTTGCCATGGATGGGCAAACAGAGTTTATGCAAGCTATAAATATCCATGATTAGTTTGGTATATTATGTTGCAATCTAAGGTGTAGTAATTATGCATAATATTTTCTCCCAAGTTTGATAAACCATTTGGGAACAAAAAGGAAAAAAGCTAGAAAGTCATTTATGCAAATCCTATGAATGTATGCCATTTGCAAACCTTATGTCTTTTTGAGCTCTTGGTCCAAAGGGGGGATATATATCTATATCTATATCTATATCTATATCTATATATCTATATCTATATCTATATCTATATCTATATCTATATCTATATCTATATCTCTATCTCTATATCTTTATCTATATCTATATCTATATCTATCTAAATGGATATCTCTATATCTATGTATATATCTATATGGATATATCTATATCTATCTATATCTATATCTATATACATATGCACACACATGCACAGACACAGAGACACATGAAAGATTGAAACTCTAAGCTAAAGAGACAAGAGTAAGCTTGGATATATATGACTTAAAAATGGATATAATTTAAAAGTTATATTACCTGTGATACCAGCTTTGGTCCCTCCAACATAGTTACTAATTTGGAGTACTTCCTCATACACTAATAGGGTATTCCTTATTATACTTAGATCACTTCTCAAAGCTGATTGTTCCCAAACTTCTTTATCTATTATTCTAATATATCTAATATTATATACATATGCAAATGGTGTTTTAATATGTCAACATTGCTGAGTGTTTACATAACTTCTAGTCAATGTTTCTAACCATATTAAGAAAATACAGATATGGTATACCTCCTTTTTGAAAACCAGTCTAGGTATGGCAAATATAAGTAGAAAATTTCTCTTGCTTTCCAAAGCCTCAACATTTAACACAGATAATAACACAAGTACATATAAACATAATATAGCACTACTATAAAGACCTATCTGAAGACAAAAATTGTCCAGATCAGGGAGAAATGCATGCCAGTGGGCAGAATTGGTATGGATTTTGGAGGATGTGGAATCTGAATAGGTCCTTGAAGGACAAATAGGGATTTGAGGAAAAAAAAAAATAAGTAACATTATTCCAGGTGGATAAATCACATGTGTAAAGGAATATAGGCAAACTAATTCATGATATGACTGTACCACAGCAAATGGAACAAGGGTAAATTTCAGCTATAGAGGACATACTATTCTGGACTGGATTTTCTGTCCATTTGGATATCCTATTGCCTCTCAAATGGAATATTTTCCAACAAGTCATCTCTCTTTTGCTAATCCCCAGCCATTCTCCCTCGCTGAAAACCTCAATATGCATTTTTACTTCATTTCATCACATTTAATATTCGCTGATTTATTTGTCCATTCATTTATCTATTTATTAATTCATGAATGATGCAGCAATGTTTTTAATATATACAATGTACTAGGCAATAAAGAACAAACACATGAATAAAAGGGGAAGCTTTCTCTTGATAAATTCACAGAAAATGAAATATAATATTGTGTAATCATTATTATAATAAATAGGTATAAAGAATGTTATAGGCGTTATAGCACAATTCTATCCTGATTAGTCAAAATTTACTGAGCACCTATGATGTGGTAAGCAGAAGGCTAGGCATTTGAAAATTTAAAGATAAAAGCAACCTGGCCACTATTTATAGTTGCTCACAACCTAATTGAGAATACAGAGATCCAACAAATAATTATAACACAATAGCTGAGAGCTGAGACTAAGGAGTGCCCATAATAACAATTGACTGAGCCTATTGGAAGAGAATCACCTAAAAGGTGAAGCTCTCCTTAACCCACATCTTTCCACATCTTTGCAGATCCTGGATCGGCAAATACAGGAAACAAACAGTGGGTCCTTTTAGAGTCATATCTAAGGAGATATAGGGCAGGAAAGCTAGACTTCATATGTGGAGAATCTTAGTAATTTCCCTAGAGGAGTTTTCTTTGCACTTTCAAGTCCCAGATATCTAAAATTGGTGGATGTCCCTTTGTCCATGTTCAAAGACCAACTGAAGAGCCAAGAAGGATGCTTTGTGAAAAGACATTAGGTTTGGCAGTTAGGAAGTCATGGATGACATCAAAAAGAATAAGAAAATTGAGTAGAGTACATGGGGAGGGGGGTGGCACTGAGGAGAGGGAGAAGTCTAATAAGGTAGGAAGGAAATGAGGATAGTGAATAGTGATTACTTTGTCCAGAGAGGAAAGAAAAGAGACAGTGATGTGAATTGAGAAGAAGGTGGAGGAATTTCTATTATGTGTTACCAAAAACAGTATCACTAGTCAGTTGATTACTCAGGTATTCCCCAAGCACCCCATGCTAACAATATGGGATTGGGCTCTTCCATTCACCCTAAATTATATATCCTTTGTCATCTCCCTTTCCAAACATTATCTGGTATTCAACTCTGTCATTCTCCATTTAAGTAACACCAGATGATTTAGACCATACAAATTTAATTATTTGACCTATTTCTGTGCAACTCTGGCACCTAATCGTAATCTGTCTTTATTATTTCCCTTATTCCTTCAGTTCTACCCCACCACGTCTATGCAAAACTCTGTCTTCATATTTTAATAGCTAAGCATGCATATTGCTTCTTGAACAGAGACCATAGCCATTATACTCAACTTATCAGCTATAGTGAATATAGTTGTAATTTTAAAAAATTATTTGTTTGCCCATTTTAAGTTTTTTTCTCTCCTTGTATTGAATGTACTAGCAGAAATCTATATCCCGCCCCCCTTTAAAATGTTAAAAATGTTCATTCCTATCTCAATCATGTTTTCTTGCTTGAACAGTCTTAAGCTTTTCAATCAGTTTTCATATATTAGTTTCTTCATCACTTGTACCATTCATTTAAGTACCTAAGAGATTCAGTTTCTATTATGGCTATTGACCAAGACTACATAGATTTCCATGTTTGGGAAAAAAGTCTTTATTTGCTTTTCATTTCAAGTTCTTTTTTTTTGATGAAGCCATAATTGTCAATAGTACACGTGGATAAGAGCAGGTATACAGTGGGTGTAATGATGTTAGTTACAACTTATTTGGTTATAAATGACAGAAACAAAACTCAAACTAGCTCAAGCAAAAAGAGGGGTATTGGTTAGAAAGATCATAGAGTATCTCATATAATAAAACTACTGGAAGAGCAGGAGTGTGTCTGGGTTTCAAGGCCACCTGGACACAGGACTTGAATGACACTAGGTTGCCTCAAACTCTCATTTTCTCTGTACATTGACTTTATTTGCTCACACTGTGGATAAGCTTTATTCATATAGAGGGAAATATGGATGCCACATCTGACAAGTTTCACATCTCTTAACTATTACCATCAGAGAGGATAGAGAGAAGACTCTCTTTACTTAGTCCCAGAGAATGATTCTCCATATGCACCTCTAGAAGCCTCAGTTATGATAGAATTAGGTTAATACAACAGAAACCTGTCAACTAGAGTCTTCCTCCATTCCCATAGAAGGAGGAGTTGTATCAGCCAGCAGCCATATCCACTAATGTCTACTATAAATAATGAACACTACACAATGGGAAAAAATTGCCAACATTGTTCACGAACATTGCTCACCACTGTATCACCATTGTGTCACCACTGTTAACTAAGTAATTGTTTCTCAAAACTTGTTTTTAGAGTCAGTCATCTTTCTCTATATAATGCCTCTATATTTTTTAATTGGGAAAATACAAAATGACATTTCTGTGATTATGGGAATTTGCTAGATTTATTTTGACTCTTCAGAGAATTTTAGAAGCCCTGGAGCATAACACTGGGCCACCAGCTGGCACTGTATTTAGTTTGAGGACTTAAAATCTAATATGTGAAATAAAAATCACTGTGGTTGTCATAAACTAAGGAATATGCACATAATTTTTAGTAATTTAGTTAGTTGTCATTTTCTGTGTTCATTATAAATTGACTAATCCATTTCTTCAAGAATATAGGAATGTTAAGGAAAATTCTACTCTATGTTGAAGAAAATATATCACAACCACATTTAAATATTTCTATAACCTAGTTTATATTATTTTATCTAACCACATGGCTTATATGTACACATGCTTCAAAATAAAGTGTATAACATATTTTTCAACTATGGCTAATGTACTTCAAATTTTATAAGCCATCCTTATTCCATTCCTTGGAAAACTATGCTACTCTAATATAGGCATTAATTTTCCTTCTGTGCCTAGAATTTACCATGTGAATTTGGAGATAACTATTAATCATTGATAATTTAAGGAAAATTGATTCAACTGGTTTAATTATTTTCTGGTCCAGGAAAATGATGTAGTATTTCTCTTCTATAACAAAATGTTCTCTGTTATTGGCACTACCTCAGCTCTTTAGGTCCCATCAGGGGCATTTGAAATAAGTATTTTTATTCCCCCCCTCCCCTATTTCTTCTCATCACTTTTGATAGTGACAATTATTATTGCAATTCTTTAATTATAAACAAATGTGCCAAGCTGTATTAAGTATTTCCTATGTGCCAGACACTGTGCTTAATGCTGACATTCATTTGTTTATTAATTCAATATGTGTTCATATATTGCTACATGGAAAAAATATGTATCGAGCTACCATAATGTTCTAGGCTCAAAAGAGAAAATTCCTTGGTCTTCAAGGTCCTTAGATTCCACTGGAGGAAATATTAATTAAACAAAAAGATAATGTGTCTTGTCAATTAATCATATTTCTATGAAGAAAAAAAGGCAGATTAAGAGATAGTGGCAGGGACTGCTTTTTATTTTTATTTTTATTATTATTATTTTTTTACCGGGAGGTCCCGGGGATCGAACACAGGTCCCTCCATATGGGAGACAGTCGCCCAACCACCTGAGCCACATCCACCCCCGGGACTGCTTTTTAGACGGGGTGTTTGGGGAAGGTATCTCTGAGCAGAGACCAATGAGTAAAGATCTGAATGAAATAAGTGAATAAAAGGTGAATACCTGAAAAAAGAGGGTTTCGACATTGAGACCATCAAGTATAAAATAGAATGAGTAATTACCAGAAATTCAGGTGTGGGAGAGTGACATAATTCAACTTATACTGGTCACCACTGTGAACAAAAGACTATGGTTGGGCAAGAGTAGAAAGAAAAACGCCATTGAGCAGTCCTGGCAAGACATGATTGTAATGTTGACTGGGATATGTGATCAGTGACTTTAATAAGTGGCCAAATTTAAGATCTATTTTAAAGGTACAGATAATAGAATTTGATGATGGATTGGCTATGGGGAGCGTGACAAAGGAAAAGTGTTAGGGATGTCTGTAATGATTTGCCTTGAGCAAACAAGTGTTGGTATTTCTTAGTGGAATCTATTTTGATCTTCTCACCTAAGCCCTGAGGTAGCTGCTATTATTTTCTATTTCACAGAGAATTCAATGAAACTTAGTTAACTAAACTGCCTATAGGAACACATCACAAAAACATGGTATAGGCCCTCTTATTTCCACTAAGGTTTTTACTATTTGTCTATATACTACATTCACACTGAGTGTGAATGAGGATGAGACAGTTACATATCATCTATTTAAAGTGTAATAATATAGTATGCAGGTAAAGAGCACACTTTCTACATTCGGACAGCCTGAGCTTGGATCTGCATGGCACCACATCCTGGGTAAGTGTCCATGGCAAGTTTCCTCTTCTTTCTAGGCCTCAGTTTCCTCATTTACACTGGAAGCACCATACATATTCCTCCCTTACAGTTTTAAAATGAGGGTTAAATGATGAAATCCACATAGAGTATTTAGATCAGCACCTAGCACATAGTGAGCACCTGAGAAAGGTTGGCTATTTTTATTATTCTCATCATTAGTTTTCTGAAGCTACACTGCAGGATTGTTTTCCTGGCTTAAGGTTGGACTACAATATATGGTCCTTGCCTTGCAGGACAGAACGTGTGGAGTAATAGTACAGCTGAAGAGTGTGTAAGATCATACACCTGTGTCTACAGAGCTGAGGGCTATTTTTGTGGGATCGCTATACTGTCTTTAATTGCTCTCCATCAAAGGAAGAATAAATTGAGAATGATTAAATTAAGTGAACTGGAGAGAGCCTATTACTAATGTAAATCATTATAAAAGCTTCAGTAGGCAAAGAAGTAAAAAACTAGAGAATATAATGCACTATCTTTGGATAGTCTTTTGGTAGACAATTAAATTGCTAAAAAAAATTGCTAAAAGTACCATTAATAATTGCACATTTCATTTAGTGTATAATTATTCATTATGGCCTTGCTAGCTTTCTTAAGCTCAGAAATGGAAGTGACCCTTTTATTCTAACTGTACTTATTCCTCTGACTGTCTAAAACTGTCTCCATTTATCTTCATTCACCTGGTACCTAGTGCATAAGGAAGGAAATACTTCTTTGTCTCTTTAAGACTAGAGTGTCAGATGAAAATATTCATTCCTCCATAAGAAGACAAGGAATACTTCCCTCTCTGGAGATAATAAATATGCTGACTTATTACATGTCTAGTGTAAAGGAATATTTGGGGGCAGAAAAATTTGAAAAACAGTGATGATTTGTGGTGGAATTTAATGGTCTAGAATCAGTCCAATTCTCTATTCAAAATATGTCACAAAAGGAGAATAAAAGACAATTCCATAGAAAAATTCTCAAAGCCACTACCCAATAATTATTGCCTGAATACTTACCAAACACATAATTATACCCTCTGTTGAAAGAGATTCTTTCAAAGAACTTTTATGGTCACTACCTACTTTGATTAAAGTAATAATAATACCTAAGTTTTATTGAGAATACTTACTATATGCCAGGTGCTTTACATAAATTACCTCAATTAATTCTCACAAAACTTCTGATGCAGACTGTATGATTGCATAATTTACAGATGAGAAATTGAAGTTCAGAAATGCTAAGTAATTTGCCCAAGCTCTCAGCAATATTGATTGACAAATTTGATTCCTAAATCTTTTCTTTTAAGTGTGACCCTGTACTGTTTCTCTTACAACCTTACCCTGTGGTGAGATAACAGGGCAGGCATCATTGTTCTGTTTTATTTTTTTCTGTGATTAATAAAAATAGGATCTGAGAGGGCATAGTCAATTGGTGGCAAGACAGGACAGGAATTTCCTTTGGGAAGAATGAAGAGTCCTAGAGATCTGGAAGTAATAGCCAAGTGCTCCCCTTTAAGTAGCCACAAAGCAAACGTGTTAATAGTCCAACTCCAACATTTTGGACTTAGAAAATATGTTCTGATCAATTAAAGTTTCTACTTAGATAAAGACGGAGTTAATTTCTACTTTATAGCTGATGAATTTACCTTCATCAACTAAATAGCTTTTTCCTGAGACCTTCAACTTGCTGGTCCCTTCTAATCATTTGGTAACAGTTCATATATCACCTTTTCTGATGGTTCTTCCCTGAGACCTTATCTAAAATAGCAACTTTCTCCCCAATCACTATCACTCTCTATTATATAACTATCACATTAACACAATTTATTATCTCCTTGGTGCTTTCCATGATGTGAGCATATCTTTATTCATTTACTTGTCATTGTCTCTAGTACTTGAATATAAGTTACATCAGAGCAGGGCCTTATCTGTTTAGTTTGCTATTGTATCCCTAAGTTTAGAAGAGTGCCTGGAACATAGCACATATTCAGTAAATATCTACGAATGAATGAATGAACTCAACATAATCACTGAGTTCTAAAACATAGTGTAGGCACCAATATGCAGGTTTATGTATGTATGAATATGTATATGGATAGGCCATAAATACACACATATGCACACATACACACTGTGCAATTTTTAAAACAGCAGCTTTATTTTAACTCTAGATCTTTAATTAGCAATCAGAGCACCAACCATATTGTTGACACTTGGAAAGAGGCCTAATAAAATATAAATTCAAAGTTGTCTCTACTGTCTTTAATGAAGGACAACAAGCCAAGAGGGAAATGAAATTTGGTCCCCCAGACTTCATTAGAAAGCATCTCAAGTCATCTGATTCATGAGTACTTCGATATTTGACTTTGGCAAGCAATGTAAGAAGCTTCAAAAACAATGCAATGCAATGACTAGAATGCTTTCAATAAAGTAGTCAGGCTAAAGTGCTGTGTTTAAAAAGAATCCTCAAGATACCTCAGAGATTATGTAACCAAAAGAACATAAATAGTTGTTCTACTGAATAGGGGTATTCTTATGCTTTTGTTGCTTTCCTACTTAAAGCAGGATCTTATATCTGTCCAAATAACAGAATATGTAAACTCAAAAATTGTGTTTTGAGATGTCAAATAAATATAAATGTACAGTTTAGTCAGTCTAACTCACATCCTCTAAACAACAGCAACTCTATTTAGGGACCCAAATTCCATCTCTCTATAGATTGAATAGATTTGAGCCAAGTTTTGAAAAGGCATTATAAAGCTGACTTTTGATTGATCTCCTGGACTTAAAGCTGTCTTAGCATTAGTCTACAAATTGCAGACACTGATAATGAGTTTTGAAAGGAAGCAATGTAATACTATACACTCAAATAACAGCATAACCAGATCTGGAGGTGAGTACAGGAAACATTCCCTGAGGAAATGACTCCAAAAGGGACCTGAAGCATGAACTTGTGTTCAATAAGCTGAAGAGGAGGGAAGGGGAAAAGAAGCAAACAGACTATCAGGGCACAAGTTCCTACGTTACAGGCAGCACAGGGCTTTAAAGAAATTAATTGCCATTAAGCTCAGAGACTGGAGTAGCAAGAAGTATGGTCTAATGTAGAAGAAGCAGGTAGGGGCAACATCATGTTGGACCCTGTAACATGGTTTAAGGATTGTCTGCTTTCCCCCTATAGCAATGAGAATCCATCAAAGAGTTTTACTATGTGTATGGTACATGTTGGAGAAGGAGGGTAATATTTTCAGTTTGGGAAGAGAGGCATTAAATAGAAGAGAATCACTTTGACAGTACAAATGTCTAGTCTTTAGGTGTTATAGAGAGCAATAATGTAGGAAGGAAAGTCTTCACTCCTAATTATGCCCCTCTAAAGTCTTGACTACACCACCAATTTTCAGCTCATACTCAGGGTCTGCTTTCACCTGTGGAATGGTTTACCTAGTATATTTCAAACTGGTCATTTTGACAGCAGTTGTCGCTCTTGGTGATGTAGTTTGCAGTCAACCAGTTCTAAACTTAAATGAGCAATGGAGTGGAAGCTGTTGGTTGTCTACCCAGCATCTCATCCTCTCACCCTCCTTTATTGTTTACCCATAGGTTCTATTTAGGTATCCATCCCTGACCCATCCAACTAATTACCTCAGGGGGCTATGCAGAATCCACTATATAATTTTGTGTGGCCCAGTGTGAAAAGAAAATATGGGTCTTTCAAAAATTATTAAGAATATCAAGATGGCAACAGTGGAGCATTAAACTAAGAATGGGGTCCTTTTAAGCACACGGCTCCATGCAGCTGCATAGGTTGCATGACCCTGAACCTGCCAGGGAATCTTGGCCTGTGTCAGTCCCAGGAGGGAGCCTCATTGGTCCAGAAATGGGTACATGGCCAAATTATTTTCAGTGAGTCACGGTAATCAGTTTACTCACAGGCTTTGGAGAATTTTGTAATTTTTTAGGAAAGAGATAAAGGAAGTAACAATCTCTTTCCTTCCTCTTATTATTCAGTATGGATTTGAAACTTGCAAATGTGGCATCATCTTGAATAAAGCAAACATTTTTGATGGCAGAGAACAGAAATAATAAGATCTGGGGTAGTTGATGGCATTGCTGTGGCAATAAATCAACCAATCATGAGTCAACTAATCATGAGTCAAGCTTTCCTGTTATATGAGATAACACATTTCCTTATTGTTTAAGTCATTTTGAGTTGGGGTTTCCCTTTTTTAGAATGCAGAAGCATTTCATGTGACAAAAATTATTAAGTCTCAAATTAAATTTACTCAAAGAAGTTACATATTCAGTTAATAATATTTGTTGAATTGTTAAATATTTTTAGAGCTGTATATGATTCGAAGAGATGGGTATTACCTAGGATAATAGAAATTGGCAATTTACTCCCAAAAAGATAAATTGATCATATGTCATAAAATAAAATGCAATAACATTATCTCCATTGATATATTCTCGGAAAATAAATGTTTAATTTCAAGATAACTGCCAGGTAAGTAACCATATTCAAGCTTTACTTCTTCTAACATTAAATATAATATGTATTTTGTTGCTACTTTTGTATGAAAGATTTGTAATGAAGCAAGATATACAGAGTTCTCAAAAGGCAAAAGAAAATAACCATACAATGCTATCAGATAAGCAAGTGTCTGAACAAGACAACGGCTATGAAAATTAAACAGAATAAAATTATGCAAAACAAAAGTGAGGGGGTTTTCCCTGAAGAATTAAGATAGCTGTCCCAATCTGCAACACCCCCTCCATCCATTTTCTCTGCAAAGTTTACATATAGTTACATACACCATTTTAACTTGTGACATGAAAGAAAAAGCCACCAGATCTACCCACTGTACTGAAGTCAGTCTATAGAATGACAACAACATTTTTGTTCCATCTATTCACAAAGCTATTATGGAGGAACTTCAGTGAGCACAATATTGGATCGAATCCAGTTGTTCTATGGTCATAAAGGCTGGAGCCTTTTGCTAAAGACTGGTGAAAATGTCTCAGTAGGGAAATAAATCATAGGAAACATGACTATCTGGGAAAGAAGACTGATGGATCAGTATAAAATGACAAAAACTATAACAACAATGGCAAGGTCAACCATCCTTAATGAGTGATTTTTATGTGTTAGGAAGTGTCCTATGTGGTCTGTACATTATATAATTTAATGTTCACAGCAATACAACAAGACCTTTATTGTCCTCATTTTACAATGGAATTTAAAGCAACAGCAGGATATTCAGAGAGGTGAATTGACTTGCCTGAGGCTATCAGGCAACTAGGAGACAAAGGAGACAAAGTCAAATTTGATTCCAAATCTGACTCTGAATGCTGTGCTCTTAATTCCAGCAAATCAAAATCATCACCTGCATATAAAATCAGAGCTATAAGAAAAGGGATATCATGGTGCTGAGGCAACAAAAAGAAAGTAGAAACCAAAGCTGCCTGGAAAGTTTGGCTAAGGCTGATTTGAAGTGACTTTGTTGCTGAGCAAGTCTTGAGGACAAAGTGGGACTTGTATGAGTAAGAAAGTGGTAAATGGACTTCTAGGCAGACAGGATAACTTGTATAGTTACTGAAGTTCAATAATATTAATGTTCCTAGGGTGGTTGATGGGGGTGGGAGACCTATTTAGGGAGGTTAACTTGACGATATAAGATGAATTAGGGCAGGGAAAAGACTAGTCAGTATGCTGCTACACCATGATTTGATCCATACCCTATAGGAAACTTATAATCCTCTTGAAGACACAAGAAATTAAAAGATAAAATGTTACATGAAAATAATAAATTCAAATAATGTTTCAATGTAAAAGAAGGGGAATTTAGTTTGTGTAAATAAATGATTGGTTGCCAAGTGAATCATAGAGACCGGACAATTTTGAAGTTTGAGTATTTAGAAATCTTTTTGGAAGTGTCTGGTCAGGGTAGTCATATATAGAAGCAAGATATGAACCAGCTTTCAAAGGACAGGTGAAATGTAAGGTATAGGGATGAGAAGACATTCCAGGATGATGGAAAACTATGAGTAAAAATATACTTGGAAACAGATGTGGGCAAAATTGGTGCCTCATGGAAAAAAACAGAAAGACAACAAAGTGGAAAGTTGGTTGGTGGCAAGTCCTAGAAGGCCTTAACTATCTGACTATGACTTTGGAATTAAACATTTTAGATAACCCCAGGAGTTTGTTGAGTGACATAATGAAAGTCATTTATCAGGCAATATTGTACAGGAGAAACTGAAACAGGGAAATTCCAGAATCAGAGAAACCAATCAATAGGAAAATAAAGTATGGAATATTAGGATGTGAATGTGGCAGTGGGTATGGCAGAGAATAAAGTATAAGTAAAAAAAAAAAAAAATCAACAATAAAAGTTATTAACTGATGAGATAAGAGGATGGGGATAATGAAGGTCTAACTCCAATCAAATTAACCATAGAGAAAGGAATTTTAGAAACAAGATATATCTAAAGAGAATTGTTTTAAGGTGACAACAGTCCATATAAGGGGAAATTTTGTGCAAGATACCCTGTTACAGAAAGTAAATTATATATCTTAGTTATCTCATGAAGAAAAATGCTGTGATTAATGTTGGACCTTCCAAACAGAGATCATGGGAAAAGAAATGCAGAGATAATTGTGCTTTTTTGCTTCTGAGGCACTGGTTTATTTCTCTGCCTGGAAAGTCTTGCTCTTTTTCCCATCTATAAATCCCTTACTCACCTATAAAGTGAGTAAGAAAAGTCACTATAAAGTGAGTAAGAAAAGTCATACCAGCATAGCTTTCTCTGACAATTGCAGACAGAGGATTTTCTTCATTTTTTGTTCCTTCTGCACCTAGACATTCATTCATTCATTCATTCAACCACAGCTCTTTGAGTATCTCCTAGGGTCCTGGCTTTATTCTAGGTATGGAAGATTTCATGATGACCAGCATAAATAATGTCTTTGATCTCCTGTGCCTGTTTTTATAGTTGGGTTAGGCAGCCAATCAATCAATCAAATACATAATATGTCAGATGATGATGAATGTGTTTAAGGAAGGAGCTATTTTAGATTGTGTGATCAGACAAAACCTGATGAAATGGCATTTGATCAGAGATGAAAAGGAGTTAAGTGAGTGGACCGTGCATGACATAATTGGGAAGAGAGTGTTCTAGGTAGAGTGACGAGCAATTTTAATGATCTGGAGGCAGAGGTATGCTTAGTATGTTTGAGAATCAGCAAAGGGGTTAATGATACTGGAGTTGAATGAGTGTATTGGAGATGGTGATGAGTGACCAGAAAGAGGGTCAGAATGGTATTGGAAATCCAGGTCTTTAGGTACTTGTAGGACATGACAAATTTGGGAAGTCTCTGGAGGGTTTTATCACAGAGATGAACTAATCTGAGTTAGGCTGACTCTATCATCAATCTCATTAGTGAAAGTTTAAGAAAGGAAGTGACCAATAGATCTCACTGGGCAACGATGAGGTATAGGTGAAAAATGTGGAGATGACAACATGGTTTAAAAATAAATGTAGTATGCAGGGTAAGAGAGGAGAATAGGAAGTGAAAGATCAAATGAAAGGGAAGGAAAAGCCTTTAGTACATATTCTGGTGCAGTAGTATCTCCTCTCTCAGGCTGTGTACCCTCTCCCAGGTGCTCAAGATTTACAGCTGCCCTCTTCTCTGGAGGACTGCCCTATACTAACTACAATAATGTTGGACCCAGGAAGTTGAGCTCTCCAAAATGGTGTCTCAGAGCCAGAGATACAATGATGTGGGAATAAAATGCCAGCCCCTCTGCAGGACAGTTCATGTTCTAGAGCCCTCTCCTATAGATAAGGCAAGGGTACTTATTACCTGAGACCACATCATTGCTTGAGTTCCCCCCCTACATCTTGCTTTGTTCTTCCTTTCAAGAGTTTTCTTCAGGAGCACTGCCTCAGTCAGTCACTTTCAAGCTTTACTTCTAAGAAATCTGACTTAAGACAAGTCTTGCATTTTTTCCCACATAATAAATGTTTATGAAATTAACTAGCAAGTATCATGTATCATAAAAGAGAATGATATCTATCAATAAGGTTGTGGAATACCACGTAGTACACGACACTGTCAGGGTACTTATTTCTAATTTAATCGATTTAGGTAAAACTGACAGAAAAAGATTACATATGCATGCATAATTATTTTATTTGTATTTACAGATAAATCATTCAAACGTTTCAAAACAAATCACACTTCCTATGTTTGAGATTGTTATGCAAGATCTTTGCCACTTTTTAAAGTCTGTAGTATAAATAGAAAATTTGTAAATTAACTTAGTACTTTCTGTTTCTCTTAAGACACTCATTAGATACTGATATATAAGCTAAACTATATCATCTTACTATCTCCCTTGATATTTACCTTCAGTCACCTAACCACACAGGAATGCTGAGAAAAATTTTGATTATTTGCTGAGATTGTGCATTTTAATTGCACATGATGTGATGAGATAAATCAGAATATTCTAAACTTAGTTGGAAGATTATGATTGTAATATTCGACTTTCTTGGAAATAATACTTATTGAGGAAATTTTAGTCTCTACTCAATTCAGAGACACTGAATGGTTTTTAGTATATTGTATATGTCTCTCCCTTGCCACCTGTCCTCTCTGTTAATGCCAATGCTTTTCACTCACTGTCACAAAAAAAAAAAATCATAATTTTCTTAGATGTCATTTAGTCCATTTTTTGTTCTCACACACTTTTAGGTTTGATTTCATTTTGTTTTGTCATTGAACTTCTCACTGTATTAAAGCCAGTTTTACACATCTTTTGTCACAGGCTTTATGATCATATTTCAATTTTGAACTGGCAATATAAATAAAAAGCCCTTACTAATTAGAAAATTGATTAAAACCACTCCAATGTAATCTAACCAGGAATTATCAATTTCATTAATTTCACAATATTCTTTCAATTTAACCCTTCTGGTAAGTCAGTTACACATTGCCTCAAGTATTGGACCGGTAAGTACTTGAAAATTGCAAAATATAGTGATTTTCATCATAGTTCTTTTATTTTAATATGTAAATCGCTGTAAATATTGGTCATTGTCTATGTGTAAGGTTTTTGTGGGTAGAGTGGTTAGTCAGAAATTCCCAGTATTCAAAAACTTTGTTGTCACCTTGAAGAGAGAAGGCCACATATAAAGTTAGGCAATGAGTTATGAAAAAGCAATTCTCATCTTCAGTCATTTCAGTTGTTTCTCATTGCTTATTGAATTAAAAAAATATATCACATCCTGGCACTGGTTAACCTATGAAGACTTCTTTTGTTTCTGCTTCTCATATTTACTTTTCTTATACTTATTTAAAAAGTAAACCAAATTCACTGTAGAAATGTGTGGAACATATAGGAAAAAAACATGAAAATCACAATAATCACTGTTGGGTATTGAATCATGTCCCCCACAAAAGGGATGTTCAGGTCCCAACCTCTTGCCCTGCAGATTTGAACCTATTTATAAATAGGGTTGTGAGGATCTTATTAGTTAAGCTATGCCCAAACTGATTGAGGGAGGGCCATAATCCAATATGGCTAAAATTCTTATAAGCAAAGGAAATTGGAAACACAGAGAGAAAGCCACAGGGAGCAGCCAGAAGTTGAGGGTAGAACCTGGAGGAGAAAGGAAAAGACACTGCCATGAGCATTGCCTTGTGACAGGGAAGTCTAGAATCAAAGATTGCTGGCAGCTAGCCTCAGAATGGCACAGTCTTTAGGGAGAAAGCATTGCCTTGCGATACCGTGACTTTGGACTTTTCATAGCCCCAAAACCATGAGCTAATAAATTCCCATTATTTAAGCCAATGGGAATTTGTTTTAGCAGCTAGGAAACCAAAACAGTTTTTGGTCATGGTAAGTGGAGTCTGCTAAAGCAAATACCTAAAAATGTGGAAACAGCTTTGGAACTGGGTATTGGACAGAGGCTGGAATAATTGTGTGGCACTTGATAGAAAAATGCTAGGTTGCCTTGTAGAGACTGTCAGTAGAAATATGGACATTAAAGGTACTTTAGAAGGACCTTAGAAGGAAATGAGGACTTAGAAGGAAATGATGAATGTGTAAATGGAAACTGGAGGAAAGGTGATCTTTGTTATGAAGGGGCAGAGCACTTGGTCAAATCATGTTGTTTTGGATGTCAGATTGAAAGTAGAACTTGTAAGTGATAAACTGAGAAATTTAGCTGATATTTCCAAGCTAAGTATAGAAATGTGGCCTGGCTTCTCCTTGCAGCTTATGGTAAAATGTAAGAGGAAAGGGATGAGTTGAAAACTGAACTCTTAAGCACACACAGACACACACAAAAAACCCCAGCAATTGATGGTTTGGAAAATTCTTAGCCTGTCTAGATAATATATGCTCTGAGACATGGCCAGAGTAGCTCAGCCAGGGAACTCCTTGAGATTTTGGGAAGTGAGTCTCCAGAGCACAGAGCTCCATGGGAGAATGTAAATGAATGACCCTTTGCTAAAGAGGGTATGGCTGAACAGGGATCCAGTCAGCTATTTCAGTAGAAGACTGGATTGGGAATGCAGTTATCCAGGAAGGAAATCTCAATTGTCTGATAGTTTGGAAATACTTGACCTATGCAAAGCTGATAAGGTTTTACAAAATTTATATTAACAGCACCACTGCCAGCCTGGACTGAAAGGGAGAGAGAAGGGATGGATTGAAGGAAGAATGACTGCAAGAGTGGTACCATAAAAACAGTTCTGGCCCAAAGAAATCTCCTTGGACCAAGAGAAGGGGTACACCCACATATATAGAAAGGGTGGGTCTGCTTCTGTGCATGGGGGAGGGGTGCAAGCCATCTCACCCAGCAATTGGAGGGGGCAGATCGTATATCCCTTTGTTCAGGTAGAGGGCCACCACCTCAATGCTCAGAGATGGTTGGACCCATGTCTTGTGGTGCAGAGAGTCTGGCCACCATTCAGATGTTCAGAGAGGATGGGGCCTCCACCCAGTTTTAGAGACAGCATGGCCACAAAGCATTAGGAAGGGGCAGGCTTGCTGCTCCATCAGTCCCACAGAACAAAGCATTGATCCACAAATGACTCTCAGACCTTGAAATCTAATTAAGTTTGGCCTGCTGGGTTGCAGATTTGTTTGTGACCCATGGCTCCTGTTTTCCTTTTAATTTCTCCCTTCTGGATTGAGGATGTTTATCCTAGGCTTGTCCCTCCATTATATATTGGAAGCAGATAACTTGTTTTCTAGGTTTTAAAGGTCCATCAGATAGAGGACTTTTGCCTGAGGACAGACAACACCCATAAATGATTTTGATGAAAGTTTGTACTTAGCATGTTTCAAAAATGGCTTAAGGCTTTTGGGACGTTATGATGGAATGAAAATATTTTGCATGTTGGAAGAATATGTCTTTTGAGGCACACAACACAGACTGAAGAGAAAGAGCAAGCATCAGAACCAGCAAGAAGAAGGTGGATTGAAATATTTGAAGTATTGAAAGAAAAAAAAATCCCACCAACCTAGAATTCTGTATATAGTGAAACTATCCTTCAAAAGTGAAGGAGAAATAAAGACTTTCTTAGACAAGCGAAAAAAATGAGAGAATTTGTCACCAGTAGCCTGCCTTGAGAGAAATATTAAAAGAAGTTCTTCAGAGAGAAGGAAAATTAGATAGGTCAGAAATTCAGGTGCACATAAAGGAAGAACGTTTGAGAAGGAATAAATGAAGGTAAAATAAAATATTTTATTTTTCTTATACCTAAATGATCTAGCAAATAACAGTTTGTTCAAAACCTTTATGCAGAGAGCCATTTACCGTATATTGAATAATATGGTATATAGATAAGTGAAATGTATAACAGCTATGCTATAAGGTACAGGAGGGAGGAATTGGGAAACTCTGTTAAAAGGTATCTGTACTACCTGTGAAATGGTATAGTGTTATCTGAAAGAGAACACAGTTTAGTTGTAAATATATATTGGAAAGTCTAGGTCAACCACTAAAAATTTTATGCATAATTGATACTCTAAGAGAGGGAGAGAAAATGGTATCATATAAAATACTCAATTATAATGAGAGAAGGTAAAAAAGACGGTGGAAGACCAAAAAAAAAAAGAAACAAAAGATAATGAATATAAAAGCTGTGGCTATGGTAGATATTCACCTAACTATATCAATAATCACTTTATGTGTGAATGGTATAAATGCACCAATTAAACCACAGAGATTATCAGAGTGGAGTTTTAAAAATACCCTACTATATTTGTCTATTTTAAATGTTATTTAAGATTTTTAAAATTTCAATTGTATGTTTCTAATACATATTCATTTTGCATTTTACAACTTTAGTAAACTCACTTATTACTTTTGGTAGCTATTTTCATACATTCTGTAGGATTTACTTGCATAAATGTTCATGTCATCTACCCCCAAAAAAGGTAGTTTTTTTTTCTTCCTTTCTAATCTATACGCATTTGTGTTGCCTTTTTTGCCTTATTGCAATGAATAGAATGTCCTGAACAATGCTGAATACAAGTGATGAGAATAGACATCTTTGCCTTGATACTGATTTTAGAGGGAAAATATTCAATTTTTCACAATTAAGTATGATTTTTAGCTGTTTTTCATAGAGGCCCTTTGAGAGATTGAGCAATTTCTCTTATGTGTTTACTGACTGTTTCTATAAGTTTTTTTGTAATCAAGAATGAATGTTGCAGTCTGTCAAATGCTTTTTCTGTATCTATTTAGATTGTCATAAGGTTTTCTTTTTTTCTTTTTACTATTATTAATTACATTGAGTAAGTTTCAAATGTTAAACCACGTTTGCATTTCTTGGCTATATATGACTTGGTCATGATGTATTAACCTTTTTTGTCATTGGAAATTATTTACTAAAAATTTGTTCAGGATTTTCTATTTATGATCATTAAGTGCCACTTTTCTGTGGTTTTCCTGTAATATCTTTTGCTGCTTTTGTTGTCAGATCTTTTAGAATGATTTTGAGAATGTTGCCTCTTCTTAATTTTCTGGAAGAATTTGGGTAGAATTGCTATTATTTTTTTCCTTAAATGTTCAAGGCAATTCACCAGTAAATACATCTGGGCTGGGGCATTTCAATTTCTTTTTGTTTGTTCACGTGCATGCAGTCTTAAGATTTATAACCACAAATTAAATATATTTAATGGTTATAGCATAACTCAGGTTATCTATTTCTTCTTAAGCAAGATCTGGTAGTTTGTCATTTTCCAAAAAATTTTTTATTTAATCTTTTCATGTCTACTATAATTGGCAGTTATTCATAAAAATCTTTAGTACATGGAAGGCATGTTTTCCTTGTTTCTGGAATTGATGCTTGTCTTTTTCCTATTTATATTCCTTTGGTCTCTCCAACTGGAATATGGGAGAGGAAAAAACAGGCATATCTCTATAGATTAATTGCTTACTTGATACTCTTCCAAATGCTTTTTAATCTACAATATAATCCCTGGATTTCCATGCCCCCTTCTACTATTTTCCTTTATCTGCCATGGATTTTTGAGGCTCCTTTATAAGCCTGGTTTCATTTTTGTATTTTCTGGTACACTAAGGCTTTCACAAGTACATGGACAATTTTTGATGCAATCTTCACACTGGCAGAGTAAGGTTTCAATCACATAGGTGACTTTTGCTTTACCCAAGACCCAGGATGGGTTACTTGCTTTTGTGTCCTGTCTCATGGATGGTCATTGAATTATTTTAGTTTCTTGTTTCCAAGAAAGGACAGCTCCTTTCTGGTATCAATGTTTATGCAGAGAGCCTCATTCTAGTTTTCTGCTAAGCACAGTGCTATTTTTTTCGCTCAAATTTTTATTTGTGCACTGAGAAACCAGCTTTAAATCAGGGTCTGAATCTGGGTCTTAAAGTTTCAGCTCTGGTTCACTGCTTTGATTTTGAGATTCCTTCTCATTTATGGCACTTGGAGATTACTTTTTATGACTTATAAACTTCTTAAGCTGAACATTTCCATGTGGAACTCAAAATATTTTAAATAAATCTACCATTCTCTCTTTTAATCCCTATTATAATTTATACATTCACTTCTAGAGCACTCCCTAGTGTTGATTAAAGGAGAAAGTATATATAGGTATTTATATCCTCCATAGCCTCTGACTTTCCATTAACTGTAATTGCCAGTAGCATGTAGCTCTTCTTTAGGACAAGTTCAGCCAATAAATAAATAAATAATCAGAATCTTTGTAAAAACAGTGACTCTTAAACATGTGAGAGAAAAATTATTTTTTCCACAACCTACTCAGTATTGGTGTTATGGATAAAAATATCTCTTTAGAACTATTATGTTGCGAACTTAAGAATTTAAGATTATCTTAATTCTGTGTGGGAGGACTGCTTCTGAGAAGTTTAATTATTTTGCCCTAGATAACTCACCTCTCAACTTGTCAAGTCTCTGATGAGAGAGCCAGTGTTAAACAAAGATTCACATGGAAAGACTTACACAAATGAAAATGTTTAAAGCAAGGTAAGATATGGTTCTCATTAACAGAGAGAAAATTTTCTGTAACATCAGGGATGATTCTGCTTCTTTCATGAAAATAATTTACAAATGTTCTTTCTCTAATTTAGTCAAGCCTTTGTTACAACTCTGGCTAAATATGAAATGGGGTCAAATTATTTTTTTTTTTCAGTTTCATCTCAGTTCTTCAATCCTTCTTTTGAAAGATTTGAATGTTTTCTCTATTCCATTTTAACAAGAATTGTAATAATCAATGTCAATTATTTAAACACAATTGAACCAAAGTGTCAACAATGATTCCAAACCGTGCAACAGAGAATATATATTTTATGAAGCCTATAAGACGACTTCCATTACTCTGACTAAGTCAGGGGTACTGGCTTTCTGAAGACCATTCCAGTTCCTTCATCGTCTTTAAGGAAATGCGTGAGTATTTCAAAATCATGGATATCCAGCTTTATCTTAAGATACCTGTTGTTCTTCTATACTATACTTTGAAGCTTGACAGTAATTGTCAAAAACGAAATACATATTTTATTGTTTGGAAGAAAACTGCAGTTGTTTATCAATGATATCATATATCTGCACTGCCATGCCTGCTAAACAACTTAATGCATAGCACATGCCCATCAAATCAACATATACATCTTCCATAATCAGGATATGCTGTTCTGCTAATGTCCTTGCCTTTCAGCATTTTTCCCTTTTTTCAACTCTCTTAACAACTTCCTCTTCTCTCTCTTCTGCAACTCCATTTTTGTCATAATCTAATGGCCCCCATGCCTACTGGAATGTTAAAATAAAGATTTTAAAATTTTGAGCCTGAAAAATATGATTAAAATTTTAGCAAGCATCAGCACATATATTTGTAAATTCTATTCCTCTTTATCTTATTTCTTCTTTGTGTATGTATCTCTATAACAACATAAAGGTCAAAGATTTATGAGGTCAAATAATGGATGGCAGTTTAGTGCACGGAAGTTTCCGGTACACTACTGGACACAAAGTGAAGATGCAATGAACAGCTGATGATGATGATGATGATGACAGTGATACATCTTTTTACTCTTGGTGGAATTTGGATTCCTTCCAATTTTTAGATTCAATGAATCTATGACATTTAATAATAGGATTCATGAATTAGGTGTTATTAAAGAGTTTAACTTCAAAACAACAGGCAACACACCATAATATATTAACTTCTGAAAATAAAACTCCTTTTAGTTACTTGATCTTCACGCAACCATGCTTTTCTATATATCAAAATAAAAGATTGTGACTCATTACATACACTCCCACTTTGAAAAGTCTAGAAGAACATTCTGAAAGATAAAAATGTTCTGAGCTAAGCCCATAAAAATAAGTATTGTTTTACCAGTCAAATTCGATTCCTCCTTGTAGTCTAATAACTTACAAAATGCCATTTTCCAAATTTGAGCTGTATTTTGAGTTGTAGGAACTCAAATGATGTCTGAAACAACAAAACATTTTCCATAACTCCTTCCCCTGCCCTCACCCCCACCAAAATCTGATTTCTCAAAAATCACTTTCTTGCTGAGGTCTTGTCTTGTATGTCAAGTTTTTGCCGGAAGCCAACTTTTATTGCTAGGCTATAAACCTCTAAAATAGTAGCTCTATTATGAAAACACTGACACAACCTTAGCCATAGTGATGTGAATGGCACAAGTATAATACTCTGAACACAGCATCAGCCATTAGCTCAAATAGCTTGATTTCGCTCCATTGTTGTGCATTGTCCCCTATATATTTGTTACAATGCCTGTGGTGCCTTTCAATACCACTTAACTATAAGCTGTCCTCCAGGAAATGTCAGGCACAGCCACTTCTGGTGACATGCAGACATGTGCTAGTTAGCACTGGTTTGTCACTGAGATTTTAACTTGATACACTGAAATATTTTTTTAATAAAAAATACACTCCTTTTCCAAGAGAACACCCCTCTCCCCTAAGCTATGTTGCAATGTAAAGCTGCAAACTTACCTAATTATAGGCAATTGTTTTTAGGTAGTTTACCAAGGAAGAAGATGTTTGAGCCAATCAGCTGTTTACGGGGCAGGGGAAATAAAAATGATCCCCTCTCCCCACTTTTTTACTTAACCAGTGTTTTAAATCGTGATTGTGTTGTGGACTTTATTTGAATGGGTTCCATGATAACACCATTTTCTGTAACAATGTGGTGGATTACAGCCTAATCAGTCCTAGTTATAAAATCACAAGCCCTTGGTAAGTTTTCAATCTGGGCAAAGGCATCAAGCTATACAAAATGAGATCTTCTAAGACTGACTCCTTGCTCCAATAGGTGAGAAAGAAATACCTTGCTCTCTTCAGAGTAGTGAGCAAATCTCAGGAACCATGCTGGGGATATGTAGAAAAGGTTACTCACAGGATTTCTGGCCTACAGCACTAGAGTTCAAAAAAGACAGGCACAACTTAATAACCGATATATTTTCGTACTTTCTTTCTAAATTCAAAGACTTCTGGTGGGAAATTCCAGTAAAGATACATAAAAATTTTTGGCAAAGATAAGCAGAACACTTTACATTAATAAAACTGATACTATGTTAATTCCCTGCTGGAGTGGTTGGCTAATGGTAAGAAGATTGGTGAATTATAGCAAGAGTTTATAAATTTTCATGTGTGGCTAATAATTTTATTATAATGCATCCAGTTCTCAAAAGCAGTGTCCTAATAATTGTGTGAAAAGTAATTCAGAATAAAAGAAAATACTTTATTTTGATGTATTTGCTTTGCTATTACCCTACTAATATGAAATCGAATTTTGGAAATTTAGATGCATCTGCTTAATTTTTGACAGATGATGAACTGTGAGGTCAGGGTAAAATGAAGGTGAAAACATTATTGCTCTTCTCCATCTCCAAAACACTAACAAAAATTTAAGTAGAAAAATCAGTTTTCAATTCTAATCCAAATTGCATAAGTCAGATTTTTTTTTCCCTCTATTTCAGGGTCACACTCAAGAAATGAAACTGCAATTATCAATTCCCTGAAATTCCAATACACTAACACACAGACATGGGTGCCATTATGTGACTGTCTAAAACTATAGGAAAGTATATGAGTTTTTTTGTAGTTGTCTGTTTTAGTTTCCTCATTGCTAAAGCAAATATTATACAATAGGTTGGCTTAAACAATGAGAATTTGTTGGCTCTTGGTTTTGAGGTTAGAAGTCCAAATCAAGGCATTATCAAGGTGATGCTCTCTTCCCAAAGACTAGCATTCTGGGGTTGGCTGCTGGTGATCCTTGATCCCTGGGTCCTCTGTCACATAGCAGTGCACATGGTGACCTCTTCTGACCTCTCTATTCCTTTCTGAGTTCCATTGACTTTCAGCTTCTTGCTACCATGGTTTTCTCTCTTTCTGTCTGAATTCCATTCTGCTTATAAAGGACTCCAGTAATCGGATTAAGATCCATCCTGATAAGGTTGGGCCACTCCTTAACTAAAGTAACCTCATCAAACGGTCCTACTTAAAACGGGTTTACACCCACAGGAATGGATTAGGTTTAACAACATGGCTTTCTGGGGGTATATAGCACTAGAACACCATATTGTCTTAATAAATTACTACAAATTTAGCAGTTTCAGTGACATCCGTTTATTATTTCACAGATTCTGTAAGTCACAAGTCCAGCCAGAAATCTGCTTAACATCTCACAAGGCTGAAATCAAGGTGTCAGCAGGACTGACTGTGTTTCTTTCTGGAGGTTCTAAGGGATAATTCATTTCCTTGTTCATTCAGTTTGTTGGCAGATTTCAGCACCATGAAATCTTAGGATTGATGGCCCCATTACTTGCTGGCTGTCAGCTGAGGGTCCTTCCTAGCTTCTAGAGACCACTTGTGTTCCTTTGCACACAGCCTCCTTCCTCCAATTTCAAAACCAACAGCATGTTGAATCCTTGTCATGCCACATCTATATAACACACTATCTCAAGTCTCTGTGACCCTTGTGCCTTCCTCTTCCACTTTTAAGGGCCCATGTGATTACAATTGCCCACGTATATAATACATATTTCCCTATGTTTAAGTGTGTAACATTAATGCTATCTGCAAAGTCCTCTTTTGCCATGGAAGGTAACTTAACATAGGTATAATATAATATAATTCTAGGGGACTAGGATCATGGGAACCAAAATCCTGTCTACTACAGTGTGGTAGATGGAAGTGTGCACTCCAGTTTGGACATGGCCTTGGTCTTGGTCTACATTCTAGTCATGGTGGACCCATAATAATAAGATCTGTTTAAGATGTTACTTCAGTTATGGCATCACTCAACTGAATCAGATTGGACTTTAATCTGGACTATTGGAGTCCGTTATAAACAGAGTGAAAGTCAAACAGAGAGAAACCATGGAGAGCAGGCAGAAGCTGGAAGTCAATTGAACTGGAAGAGAAAGGAGTAGATGCTGTCATGTGCAATGCAATGTGACAGAAAAACCCAGCAACCTAAAGATTGCAGACTGTGTTGACTGTGGGAGGAAGCAGGTCTTCTAGCCTTTGAAATTGGGAGCCAATAAATTCTTGTTGTTAAGACAACTGCTTGTATGGCATTTGTTTTAGCAGCTAACACACAGGGAGCATTATATTCTTATCTTCAGTTTACCATCACTTTCTTCATAATATTTTCATACACTCAAAAGGAAAACTCTAATTTTTATAAGATAGGTAAAGTACATTTTATGTTCTAAGAGGGTTTCCAAAGCTTTACTTTGATCAGGATTATATTTCTTCTCCGGTTGCCTAGTCTAAAAAAAAAAAACATTTCTGGTCACCTCTTCTATTCTCCCCTACAATATTGAATATGTGTTCTGGAATGTCATTGTGGGGAAGGACCAGGTCATTAATTTCTGGAGAGCATGTCAAGGATGAGAAAATTTAACTGTGACCCACACCCTGCTGAAAACAGCACTTTACATAATAGAAATATTTGTTACCAGTAGGTCTTTATATTTTTATAAAATTTGATAGTAGAACAAGAGAAATCAATATGGAAATCTATTTCATCAGACTATGGCTGTCTCCATTATATCTCCATAGTGATACAGTCTCTAAACAAAGAAATCCCTAAGGACAGTAAAAGCTATCAAAAACTTCCATCAGTGCTACTAACAACAGTAACATGGGTTGCACAGCAAGCTTGCCACTTTCCAAAACAAGATCTACCAACTGGAAATATGTTGGCATGCCAGGTAGATTATAGATCAGCTACTGCAACATACTTTGAGAAACTCAGTCAGAAAAGTCCCTGAAAGGATTTACTCTAAGTTTCATTCTGATTATCACCACCATGGTAAAGAGAGTGAAGGTGGTAGACCTGTGAGGCAGTATCAACTGGCAGTGAAGATTCTAGCAAAATTATCCCAGTTCAAGCAAGCAATGATCAATAAAAAATGCTTGGTGAGAGAGGGTTGAAAAGGAACATTAAAAGGCTCATTTAGTTAAAACAAGTAATCCCTTTGG
>JAQZBX010012137.1:31036-41762 GCA_029593785.1 Cabassous unicinctus | reverse complement strand
GATCATGCATAACATGCAGAATTCTCATATGTCACCCCTCCACCAACAATTTGCATTGTTATGGAATATTTGTTACATATTATGAAGAAATATCAAAATATTACGTCTAACTGTGGTCCATACCTTACTTTAGTATATTTTTCAATACAACCTCCTATTATTAACACCATTTATTATTATTATACATTTGTTATAGTAAAGGAGAGAATGCTCTCATGAAATGCTACTGATTTTTGCCACGTAGGTCTTCTACCACTTGGCTGAACTACTTTACTAACTCTAATAGCTTTGCCATAGATTTCTCAAGATTTTCCTTATCTGTAGGATCATGTCATTTGCAAAAATTTCTTCTGTTCCAATTTAAATGTCTTTTATTTGCCTAATTGTTCTCACTAGAATTTCTAGTATAATATTGAATAACAATTGATGTCCTTGTCTTGTTTCTGATCATAGAGGGAAATATTTCAGTCTTTAATCATTTTCTATGATATTCTTTGTGGGTTTTTCATATTTGTCCTTTATCATTGTGAGAAAGATTCATTCTCTTCCTAGATTTCTTTTTTTTTTTTCAAAAAAAGGTTCTGTATTGTGTTTGAATGCCTTTTATACATCAGTTAACCTGATCATGTTTTTTCCCCCATCCTTCTATTAATTTGCTGCCTTACCTTATTGTATTTTCTTATGCTGAACCACCCTTGCATACCTGAGATAAAACCCACTTGATCATGATGTATAATTCTTTTAGCATGCTGTTGGATTCAATTTGCTATTATTTTGTTAAGGATTTTTGCATCTATATTTATAAGTGATACTAGTCTAAAATTATCTTTTCTTGTAGAGTCATTATCTCACTTTAGCATTAGGGTGATGGTGGCCTCATAGAATTAGTAAGAAGGTGTTCCCTCCCTTAATTTTTTTGGAAGATTTTGCACAGGAATTTTGTGAATTCTTGAAAGTTTGGTAAAATTTACAAGTGAAGCCAACTGTTCCTGGGATTTCCTTTGTTGGGAGGTTTTGCTAACTAGTTCAATATTTTTAGCTGTTTTTAATGAATTCTGATAGTCCATTTTTGTTTAAGTCAGTTTAGGAAGTTTTTAATTTCTAGGAATTTATCTATTTCATCTAGGTTATCTAATTTTTTGGTTTACAGTTATTCATATTATCATCATGAAATCCTTATCAATTCTTTTGAGTCAGTAATAATGTCTCGTTTTCATTACTGAATTTAGTTACTTGTGCTCTTTGCCTTTTTTCCTTTGTTAGTCTAACTAAAGTTTTGTCAAAATTATTGATCTTTCCAAAGAAACAACTTTGAATTTGTTTAGTTTTTCTATTATTTTTTTAAACTTTGTAGTTAGAGAAGTTGAGAGTTTACAAAGTAACCATGCGTATCATACAGGATTCCCACACATTGTCCCACCACCAACACCTTGCATTGTTGTGTAACATTTGTTACAAATGATAAAAAAAACATTGCCAAAATATAACTAACTATAGTCCATATCTTACATTTGGAGAATTTTCCTCACAATGCACCCTAATATTATAACCATGTGTTAATATTGTGTATTTGTTATAGTTAATGCGAAAACATTCCCATATTTGTACTGTTAACCTCAGTCCATCATCTGCTACGGATTCACTGTGTTATACAATCTGATGTCTTATGTAATCTACCCAATGTGTACACTCGGTGATTCTGTTTCATCACAGATTTGTACTGTCATCACCACAGTCAATCTATTTTGTGTGTGTGGGTGTCTCTTATATTCTGCTTTATTTTTTATTTTATTTTTTTTACATTTAAAGAAGCTTTAGATTACATAAATGTTACATCAATAATAGAAGAATTTCTCATATACCCCACCCCTCCCCCTACCACACATTCCCCCATTAAAACATCTTTCTTTAGTGTGGTACATTTGTTACAATTAATGATCACATATTGAAGCATTGCTACTAACCATGGTCTATATTTTACACTATAGCTCACACTTTGCAATGCAAATTATATAGGTTTTGACAAAATGTATAATGACTTGTATCCATCATTGAAATGTCATGCAGGACAATTATAATGTCTCCCAGATCCTCCATAGTACACCTAATCTTCCCTCTCCCTCACCTCAGAACCTCTGGTGGCCACTGCCTTTATATCAATTATACAAGTTCTTCTATTGCAAGACTACTAATAAGTTTATTTAGTCCATAGTTGTATTTTCCCTTATGTTTGTTCATTCCTTATTCTTGGGGATTTTGAGATGTTGATGCCCACTCTGCTAATGATTGTGAGGTGCTTAGATCCCATAGGGAAGATAAATGAAAGTGTTTTGCTTGCAGTTGTGGATACTCTCTGTTTTCTGAGACGGGCATTGTCCATCAGTATCCTTTTTTAGTTGTCCTTGGTGAGTCCAATGAACTGGAGAGTAGATGTTACAACTTTGCTCATATTCAGGGCTCAACCAGAATATGAACACAACAAAGATTTAAGTCTCTGAGGCATATATTTAGAGACTATAGTGCTAATTATAGGTTCAAATAAAAAGGGCCAGAAGAGCCATGTTGAGGGAAACATGAGTCTAAGACTGTTACATTGAGAAGCATATATTCCAAAGAAAGACCTATTGACAGGATGTTGAATGTCTGAGATGGTCTGTCCTGCTTATACTGTCTCCAAAGCCATCAGGAGTCCTGGTATTTAAGGCACTATTTACTTTGACAATCCAAAAGATCCTGCTGAGATGTGCATTAGTATAACTTCTGGAATGAACTCCCGACTTGGTTTGAAACCTCTTAGTCATAAAAACTTATTTATATTTAATATTTCTCCCTTTTGGTTAAGGTCTTTTTCTAAATGCATTGCTAGTTGGTGCTTGGTAATTATCTCTTGGAGCCAGGGAAGCTCATCCTGAGAGTCATGTCCCATACTTGGGGGAAGATATTGTGTTTATATACTGAATTTGGTTTAGAGTGAGGCCACATTTAAGCAAACAAGGAAGCTTTCAGGAGTTAACTCTTAGGCAATATACAATACTAAGATAAGTTTCAATTTCATGACAAGAAGATTCATAAGTACAAGCATCAATATCAAGGGCCTGGCATAATGAACTGTCCTCCTTTGATAGGCACTGCCCATACACTGAGGGGAATCTTGCTGCTCTATTAGAGAATGTAGCAGGACTTCCCAAGATGGGAATTCAATATTCTTTCAGTTATTGTGTGGGTCTCCACTCACTGAGACAATGCCTCATGTTCACTTGAACATATTTATATGTTATAGAGGCATGACCCAGGTGCACCCCTCCTTACACATCCTCCAGTCATTGACACTTTACACCAGTGATCCTCCCCTGCCACAATTTTGACTCTTCTGTTATCCAAAACCTTCCCCAAAATAGGCCAAAAGTAAATAAATATAATAAGAAAATAAAATAATACTAAATAATAAGTAAAATACAAAAATAAAAAAATTAAATAAATAAAATGAAATATTTTTTCATTGTGTCTTTCATCCATGTAGGATCTGTTATCTTTATGTACAGTGACAGTTTCTTCCATATGTTCCCCCAGTATCTTGTGTTTTTTTTGCTTTATATTCAAATAAGCTCTAGATTATAGAAAAGTCACATAAAAATATAGGAGTTTCCCCTATACCCAACCCCTTCCCCCTCTTCCACTCTCCCCCATTAACATTTCACATGTGTATGATAGATTTGTTACCATTGATGTATAAATATTGAAGCATTGCTATTAAACCTTGGTCAATGGTTCACATTATGGTTTATATTATGGTTTACATTTTGTGCCACATAATTTTATAGGTTTTGTCAAAATTTAAAACGGGCTGTATCTGTCATTGCAAGATCATGCAGAACAATTCCAATGCCCTAAAAAATGCCCTATGTTTCATCTATTCTATTCTTTCCTTCCCCTGCCCTCAGAACCTATGGTAACCACTAAGTTTCAATTTTGGAAGAATACAGGACATAGTTACATGCAGTACTATTGAGATATCGATATATTGTTGTGTTTCTTTTTATTAGACATTAGAGATTCTTGTCCCTCTAATTAAGAACATACTATGTCTCCCCAGGATGGTAGCTTAATATTTTCTTGTTTATTGTGTGCAACTCCACCCACTGAGATAACATACTATGACTAGATGAACACTTTCATATTCTATACAAGCATGCTCCCAGGTGTGTGCCCTATGCTGTATATCCTCCACCGCTAGTGACCTGCATCAGTAATCCCCCCTTCAACATTTGACAAAAGAAGATTCCCACCATTGTAGTTTTTACCACAGAACTGCATATACCCACAGTTCACCTCTTCCTTTCTCCAGCATTCCCTCCCAGTTCCATGAAGAGTCCAAAACAAACCCAATGCTTTTCCAACTCATATTCCAGCATCATCGAACCCAATCATGTCACTCCACCATTATCACTCTCATCCACTGCCTAACATCCCCCTGCCACCTTATCATATATAAGGTTCTGCTTGGCACCCTCTTCTGCCTTTCTGTCTCCTGATAAACTATTTTCCAGAATATAGCTCTGTGAGTCCACTCAATTTGCTTAAGTCATATCAGTGAGGTCATGTAATATTTGTACTTCAGCGTTCAGTCAGTCTTAGAATATTTTCATTACTCCAGTAGGAAAAACCCCATTAATCCTTATATCTACTTATTTTTGACCCTTAGAATGGATATTGTAAAATTGTCATTGCTGCAAAATATTACAATATTACTGTTAACTACAGTCAATAAGCTACGTTTTTTGTATTCTCCCATGTATCACAATATTCTTAACACTTTGTAATAGAAGAACATTTTTGTATTTATACTATTAATCACAAGCTTCAATGACCATAAAAATCACTATGTTATACAGTCCCTAGTTTATCTTCTAGGTTCCTATCCATTGACATTTATATTCCTAGGCTACCCCATTTCAACCACAATCACATTTATGAACAAACAGTGTTAGTACTTATTATAATGTGCTACCACCAACTCTATAATTTCCACACTTTTATAATAAACCATTTCCACACATTTACAGTCAACCTTATTAAAATTTCTACATACATTATGCATCAGGTCTCTATTATTTTTGATTCTCTATTTATTTATCTCCACTTTAATCTTTGTTATTTCTTTCCATCTCCTTGCTTTGTGTTTAGGTTGCTCTTCATTTTCTAGATTCTTTAGTTGGGAAGTTAGGTCTTTGATTTCAGTTATTTCTCCTTTTTAATTTAAGCATTGAGAGGCATAAATTTCCCTCTCAGTCTTACCTGGGTACATCCTCTAATCTTTGTTTCTGTTTTGTTTTGATTTTTTAAAATTTTCATTCACTCAGATATTTCCTAATTTTCCTTACATTATATCCTCTAAACCATTGTTTCTTTAAGAGTATTTGTGGATTTCCCCACAGATGTTAAATATGCAAAATTGTGAAGTGTAAAGGATTGTCAACAAAATTTTTATAAGAAATTTTTAAATTGTATTTAAGCTTTCGAAAGTTTAAAGCTATTATATATGTATATATTTCATACTCAGTATGGATTTTAACATTTGTTACTTTAAAGATTTTATTTAATTCCTGTAACTTTCATTATTTTTGACTATTTTTACTCTTTTCTAGAAGACATTGCTTCATCCTCCAATATCAAAATGATTTTTTTCCATCTTTAACTCCTAAGAATTTGCTTAATGAATGTTCAGTTAATATAGAAAGTTTCATTGAATTTCACTCCTCATTTACTTGCTAATGGAGTAAATATTTGAACAATGTATTTTTTATAACAATTATTCTTTTCATTTTTAATTCTATTCAATGAAAATTATTGTGTTTTCACATTAATTTCCGCAGCAGATTTTTCTTCCTTAAAAAGAAGACTTTCATATCTATTAATATCTCCTTGTCACAAACATTACTATTGTCATGTATGTTTTCATAGTTGTTTTTAAAATATATGAGATATCTATATATAAATTCCTTTATCTTGATAGTATGCTATAATTTCAAAAAGATCCATCTGAGCTATTTAATTTTATCAATTTCTATATTTCAATCTTTTAAAAATTTTGCCCTACACAATTTTTCCCCATTTAAATACATTCAGATATTAAAATTGGTGTGTGTTAACATTGCAACGAATATCAAATTATTTGCACACATATTGGTTTATGCATTATTAAACACTTAATAAATCACAATTACTTTTTAAAGCAGATTATCTAAACCAACTTATAAATTAACTTATGTTTAGTTAGTTAAATTATATTTTAATGGTTTCACCACAAGTATGTGGTTGAGCTTTCTGTTTTTGATCCTTACATTATAGATAGATTAATATGCCCTGTTAGAATCATAGTAATCAGTAGAGCTGTACAGAAGAAAATATGACTTTTTGCTTACAAGAAATTATAAAATAATGGTAGTGAATTTGTACTGTGATTTAAGTACATAGTAATTGGGAATGTGTCAGGCAGATGGCCACTTCTCCATTAAGGCTGATAGATTTATTGGATTAATATGTTCTTAATACCATTTCACTAATTATAAGCATTATTGTTTACCTTTGAGATTTTGAAGTCATTTTTTGGTAAGTACGGACCAATTGTTGCAGTCCATTTCCATTTATGAAAGAGCACAAGGGTTTCTCTCTTATAATTTCAAAATATAGATGAAGCAAGTCAATTCCAACTGCAGTGGCAGTATTTCCCTTTGGATTATTTATGAGTTCAAATCTTTGGGGAGATGAGCAACAGAGATAAAACAACCATGATCCTTGTTCACTTACCAACATCTCTGTTTAGGAAAGTCAGGAGAGCAAGAAGCAAAGCTCTTCTTTGTGGGATAAATTTCTCAATATTTGAAAGGCAGGTTTAATATTGCTCATCTGGAATACTGTTCAATAGTAATTTCACCTTCTCCAACTTCAGAATTCTGCTGACTACTTGCATATGACAGATATATTAGTGAGTACAAATTTGCATTTATTCAGTTTTTTTCATTCCAGATAAAAAAGAATATGGCTGCAAGAAAACAAATATCTAAATCCTTTGATAACAAACTTTTTAGAGTGACTACATATCTATTTTAGGATCAGAATAGATGTTTCCCTTCACTATAGGTTACATAGGCCCAGAACATTATTTTTGAACAAATTTGCTGAAATTTGAGATAAGAGATGTTTTATTTTAGGAGGATGAGTGTTGTAGAATTTTTTTTCATGAATATGTAAGATTGAAACAGTTATTTACATAATACATAACTGTATTTTAATTTATAACTGGGAGCTGAGCACACTGTAAGCAAAGAAAGGAGTGGAAAATATTAGGTAAAGGTTATTTTAGTTATGATCATAATTTATTAAAGGGTGGAAGGAAAATGAAATAATAACTTAAAATTTAAGGCTAATTTGATAAAACATTAGTATTAAGAATAGTGAACATTAATTTTATTTTAGTGTATAAGATCATTATTATTGATTCATAGGAATCATTAAGTTGTGATCAATTATAATTTTTGCTTTATAAGGAGAATAATTTGGGCAACCTAAAGAATTCTTATTGTTTAGAGCATGTACTGAAAAATTATATTGCATAACACTCTAAAAATCAGCAATAAATCTACACTATGCTGGTCAATTTGGTAACAATTAAAAGGACATAGTTTAGGAAAGAATGGATTTGAGGTGCTTTCTTCCAAAAAATTATGAGAGCAAATCGATTGCTTTCCACCAAATACCCAGTCAAAATAGTTTAAATGTTTATTTATTTTTCACCATACTGTGCTATTCAAAGAAAAAATACAGGACATTTATTTTTTTGGTGAAAGGGGACTTTACTTATAGCTTAATATTTTATGTCTTTAAAAAATAAAGGAAAACTAATAGAACATTATGCTTACAGGTATTATTTCTGAATGGTGAGAATGTGGATATTTATTATTGTTTGTCTTTTTCTAGTATTTTTTTCAAATTTTCACTCACTTTCTCTGGTGTTCAAACATATGTTTGTTTGTTTGTTTCCTTGTTTGTTTTAAATTAAAATTGGATATTTTATTTAAAAAGACAAACATTGTATGGTCTTTCCTATATGAAATATCTTGACTAACCAAATTCATAGGGATAACATAGTGGATTACAGGCTACCATAGGCCAAAGGTTCAAGGGAAGTAGGAGATATTGTTTATTGGGGGCAGTTTCTGTTTCCTGTAATAAAAAATGTTATTTATTTATTTTTATTTGTAAAATAATTTTTTCTATATTTCATTATCTGTATAACAGTTATAACAATTCTAAAATCTATTAAAAAATGGTTTTAATATGGGGTGGGAAAGGGGGAGGGCTGTTGGGTATGTGGGAGCCTCTAGTAATCCATGTGTGACTTTGCTGTGACCTAAAACTTCTTTGAAAATTAAATGAATATTTGGGAGACAGTGGGGAATGAGAGGGGGAAGTTGTCATGGTACACTGGACACCCGATAATGCAGTGATAAAAGGAAAAAAGTATAATTTTTTAAAAAGGATTTTTTTCCCATTTTTTGAATGTCCCAATCCACTAATTATATTTTATGTTTAGTTTCTTTTTTTTTTTCTGAGTTTCCTTGTATTTTATCTCTTGCATTTAAGCTTATCATTATTATTTTGTTTTCCTATTAATTTTATTTGGTTATTATATGGACTTCATCTTCAAGGAAGGTTTAGATTACAGAAGGGATACAATGGGGGCTGCAGAGGATCACTGGTGGGGGGTGTCTGGAATGGAGGATTCATGGGAGTAAGTTCATCTGAATACACATGAAAGATATATAAAATTGTTCAAATGATCATGGGATGGGGCATGGTCACAGTGGGTAGACAATCATCCAATAAATGAGGGAATCTGAATTCCCAACCTGGAGAGCTCTGCCACATTCTCCAAGGGAGCAGTAACAGTCCCTTGATTGCAGGGGCAGTGTCTGGCAAAAGAGGATGGCCCACAGATGGATTCTTGTTATTGATGACTAGCCTTATTTGTCTTTGCTCTTGTAAATGAAACTTTGCCTAATGTTATGTGGTGCCTTATTGTTGCCAACTGAAAGCGCCCTTGTTGCTCAAATGTGGCCTCTTTCTAAGCTGAACTCAGAATATGAATGCATTAACTTTCCCCCATTGTGGGACATGACTCCCAGGGATGGACCTCCCTGGCAATGAGGGTTTAATACCAAGTGCCAACTGGCAACACAATTGGAAAAAGACCTTGAATAAAAGGGGGAAAAAGTAAAGACAAATGAGTTCATGTGGCTAAGAGACTTCAAAGAGAGTTGGGAGGTCATCCCAGAGCCAACGCTTATGCACAACTCAGTAGGATGTCACAGAAAACCAAAGTGGATATCACCCCATACAGAGGGGCTCCTGAGGGCTCTGTAGACACCCAAGTCCTATATAAGGTCGGATAGCCCCAGAGATTGATGCCTTATCAGTGGGCTGTACTTTGGAATCTGTGCACCTGAGAGTGATAGAGTTGGACTCAAATAAGTCCTCCCTGCACATGGTCCATCAGTCCTTTCTATACAAACCTATATGCTAGATGCTATATAGATGCTAGATCTATATAGATAGATGCTTGAGTTTGTAGGTGTACTTCCAGAGACTGGAGCTTCTGGCCTACCTATTTGCCAGCTGTGCCTGGAATCTCGGTGGAGCTGCAACTCCTACTTTTCAGTTTAATGGACTCATCCAAGTCACCTGGTGAGGAGAGGATGAAAGACAACAGCCATCCCAGGGAATGGAGAGAGCCTGCAGCTGCAGACAGGATAATCCCATCCACCATATCCATGGGCTATAAGCCCACTCTCACTTGGAGGTGGAGTGGTCATCACCATCCCAGTCCCCTCAGGATTGGGGGAAGAGCTATGGACTAGAGTGGACTTAATGGTATGCTGTTGTAGACATATTGTGATTCAAGCAATGGAAGAAATTTTAACAGTGAGGTGGAACCAGTGACCACTAGAGACTTTTGGGGCAGGGAGGGGAAGGGCAGTAATAATACAGGGGCTTTTTCAGGACTTGGAGGTTGTCCTGAGTGACATTGTGGTGATGGCTATAGGCCATTTTACATCAGCATATACCATGCAGAACTGTATGGGAGAGAGTGTGGTCTATGTTGTCAACTGTGGTATATGCTTAGTGGCAAAGGCTCAGGATGTGTATATGCATTGTAGGTGATGTGCCACACTAATGGAAGATGTTTATGTGGGATGTTATGGGAGGTGTGGGAGGTGTGGAACCTGGGAATCCCTGTAATTTCTTTGTAACACTTAGGTAATCTAAGCACCTTTTAATATATATATATATAATAACATTTATGTAAGCAAATGCACATATAAGCATATATATTTATATATCATTTTACAAATATTGGTTTGTATTGTGAAAAAAAAATAAAGTAATTACTGATCAGGAAAAACAACAACAATAAAACAGACAAATGAAAAAAAACAGACAAATAAACAGAGAAAAACCAAACAACCACACAAGCAAGAAATCAAACAAAGCTAAGGAATAAGTATTCCTTCTAGGGTCCTTGTGGATCCTCGCAGCCTGCTTGTGTTTATCAATCAATTTCCCTGCAGGGTTCTATCTGCAGGTTTTGAGGCAGATTCTAAGTATGAAACTAAATTAAAAAGAAGAATTCATTTTTTAAAGTGACTGTGTTTTTTTTTTTTTTTTT